>WBNO01001437.1:0-13987 GCA_013400575.1 Peucedramus taeniatus
AGTTCAGAGGATATATTGGCATGAGTTGAAAAACATTTATATTTCAATGAAAAACACTCCTTCAATAAGAAGGTCTGATCCCTTTACCCCTCAAATATTTGCAATAGCTCTGATAATGTTAACAGCACTTCTGTCAGTCTTCTCAGCAGTGCTAACTGTGAGGAAGTCCCCAAACACCACTCCAGTTAAGAAACATGTGTACAAACACAACACGACTGCTAAGCCAGCTGCCCAGTAGCTAAGAGAAATCCATCCTGCCTGGATTTCTCTTAAAGCTAAATTTCATTGCCCAGTTTCATGTAAGCTTACAGCACATGAAATAAAATATTGGTGCCATCTGTCTGGCATATGTTAAGCAGAAAACACTCCTCTTGTATTACACAAAAAACACCTTTTTTTTTTTTTTAAGTTTTATCTTTAATATCAGACCTTGATAAATTTCTGGAGTATATGATGTGTCTTAGAAAATTTAGTTTTAAAATCTCTGTGTAACAGGGTTTTTTAAAGTAGTTTATTCAACACAGAGAAGAAATTAGGAGAAAGAAGGAGGTGGGGAACACAAGGCACGTGAAAGAAAAAAAAGAAGATAAATCCAGTAAACTTTTTTTCCCCATTCCTAAAGACATTTCCCTTTGCCAAAATAATGATTAAGTAATAAAATATGGGTTAAAGTGATTTCAACACCTAGGGTTTTTTTTATTCTTTAAAGTAGTACTTTAATTAAGAAACCAAATAGAATTCTAATTAATATCTAATTAAATGATACAAGGATAAAAAAGCACAATGAGACTGAATAGAGGATTAATATTCTTGTCTTACTGTTCTGCATTCACAGGAAACAAGATATTATTTCAGAATTATATAATTTCTAGTGGAAATATTAATAGTTCTGTATATTTAAAATATTAATATCTCCTTTTTAAACTATTTGGTTGTTTGGTTTGGTTTTTTTTGGGGATTTGTTTTTAACATTAGTTCAAATAAAGAAGCTTGCTGAGAACATAGCTACTATGGGGAAGTACTAACACTTAACAGAAATCATCCAAGATGGAGAGAACACGAACAAGAAATTGTTTTTTAATTGCAGTTTTAAATCTTATTTTGTGTGCCTGTCATCATCTCAAAACTACATATGCCACTATTTGATTTTATTTAGCACACACTTAGTAACTGCATTTGGTGTTTAAATCACATAAGTCATGTAGCACAGAAAATTGTGATTAGGTATTGTGATGTACCTTTGCTATCTATAGCTAATAGATTAGCTATTGTGATGTATCTTTGGATTCTTCATGGCAGACCACTAAAAGGGGTTATTTGCCACTAAGACAGAGCCATCTAGCCTTTATTTGTAAATGTGTGGAGTGAGATGCTTCATCCCAACCAGCAGCTGGAGACACAAACCCTCATTCTGTCATCCTAGACACTTCTATGGTCCCTGGAAATTACCCACCTATGGGCTTGGGTACTCATGCTCTCCAGGTAACACAGATACATCCTGTTTCTTACTTATCCATTACTTCCTCAAGGACAGCAAACTCTAATTGTACCAGTTTCACAGAATTTTTTGGCCCTCTCTTCTACGTTTAGTAGCAAAATCATAGACTTTTTTCATAAACCTAGGGTAAGGCTTATATTATATTATAATTACGCTTCTGTAATCATATTAAATATGAATGTTTATATATGTTCATATATAAAAATTCAGCCCAAATTTAAATTTAACAGGACTTCCTCCTAGCATATGTGGTACTTTTCACCTGAACTTTCCTATGTGTCTTAACTTCATCCTGCAAAATTATGTAATTCATATCTAGTAAAATAGATACTTTAGAAAAAATATCTGGTCCAAATCCATTGACATTCCAGAAAAATCAAAGCCAAGAAAAATCAGCAATATATAGCAATATCACAATACGATGACAAACAAACATTTGCATTTAATCCTCTTCAACAAAATAACATCCAATGTACTTTGACCCTTCCTTTTTTTGAGACAAATTTCTCAGCTGTAACTATATGTGGTTATGAAAACAGACTGGTAGTTTTTAGCTTGATAAATAGTAAAAGATGGCACCAGTTTTTGACAGTTTCTGTCAGCTTGTTAGTGTTATGAGTCTGAGGATTCATGAACTCCATCAAAAATCCTGAATCAGTAACTCTTCTGCTAACCACCGCAAAAAAAAAATATCCCCTCAGTTAGTGTCCATGAGATAACAGGTGAAATCCAAACACAATCCTGAGATAAGCTCAGTTGGTTATGGCATGGCGTTAATAGTATCAGGGTACTGGCTTGATCCCTGTATGTGCCATTCATTTAAGAGTGTGACTTCTTGAACTATAGCTTGATCAGGTATATTCACCCTGTGAGGGAGAACAGATTGTGAAAGATCAGGAATGGGGCTGTGGCCGAGCCTCATGCCTAATGTGGTGCAGCTGCAGAAGACAGGTGAACAGCACTGAAGGAGAAGAAGAGAGGAATGCTGATGTGTATTGACCAATAGCAAGAGTAAAAGGGCACGCAGGTATTATGAACATGAGAGAAAAAGTATAAAGAGTTAGGAGGAAAGAGGTGATGTTGTTGTTGGAGCTAGCAGGTTGTGCTGAGAGAGGAAGGAGTCAGTGTTGTGCAGCCCATGGGATTGTGAGAGAGAGCAGGCAGCAGGCTTTAATAAACTGCTGATGCGTGCTATCATCTTCAACGTCAGCCTTTTGAGTCCACCATCAATAAGAGGAAAGTTTTTAGATAAGGGACTGATGTTTGTGTCAGTCGAGAGTCCACCGTCAACTCAACTAGTGTCCTGTGTAAGGAGCGAGCAACAACAACCCTGATCAAGCAAAAATATCCCAGGCCATGTCTATTTATTCTCTTGAAAAGATAAATTTCAGTAATTCTTCTCGTCCAGGAGTACTGTCACTAATGAGGAAGCATCCTTTTTAGAGAATTCAGGACTATCTTAGAGACACCTCATTTCTTTGTACAATGAGGCAGAATTACGATGAAAAGCTTTAGTGAAAGTTAGCATTCGTTTTATCAGATCTCCTTTAGTGTCTTCTCTCTCACTGACTAGAAAATAACATTTTACAATATATTGCTTTCTTCTTTACTTGCATTTGAATGCACTTCTAGAGTAGCTTTCAACACAGAAATTATTTCTGGATGCATATTTTGAGAGGTTCATCAGTGATACTTTTCACTAATACACTGGAAAGAATGATATTTCTATATGATATTTGGTAGGACAATTTACCTTTAGAAAACATAGAAACAAAATAGAAATTTCTGTTAACACACCATATCTACAAGCAGTCTTCTGATGTAGTAAGGATGAGATCAGTACAAAATGACAGAAACCATGAAGAGATGTAAGTAACACAATTATCAGTACTCTCTCATCTTTTTCCAGATCAATAGTGGCTGAGTACCATGACTCTTCTTCCAACTGGACAACTACAGTATAAAAAGACATTCTGTGAGCAAATTGGAAGAAAGCTAGAGCATTTCAAAAGCTAGTATTGTTACCATGCAGATGACTCTGTAATTTCATGGAATTCCTAACTTTCAGACTCGGACTTGTTTAAGACAGACAAGATTACTGGGAAGAGAGTGTTTCTTGCTTTGACAATCATAAATAATTCTAGCTGGAAATAAGTTTTTTTCTGTTTCAGAATAAATAAAGACTATAGTTCAAATGCAGATGTTTTTATTCTCTCACTCTGTCTACTCTTAAAATAGTGCCTGAACAAAGAGAGATCTGCCTTTTGTCTCTAAAGGACTAATGACCTGTAATTTCTTCAAAATGTGTCATAAATTGGGTAAAAGGATAATACTTTTTACCTTTATTAATTTGGCTTGTCATCTCTTAGTATTGAATTCTATTTAATCTCTGCAAACTGTCATCCTAAATGAGAAATCCCCAAACAAAAAAAGGAGAACCTTCTTGAAAAATCTTCTAGAACATTTTTGGATCAGAGAGTCTAGACTTCCATCGTTACAAGTACTAATCATGTCATTTCCCTTTCTTAAATGTGCTGTGATCCTTTATTCATTCCACTAGAATACAACTGAGAAAGTCTCTTTGATAACTAGGAATCTTTTAATTTTCACCTGGTTTATTTTGAATCATCATTGTGCAAACTACGTTCCTTAGCTGCAATATCTTGATTCCTTCCCTGGCATTTGCACTCTCTACAGATACAAAAATCACATCCCACTTTTTTTTTGGATTAATACTTCTTTTTTTTTAAAAAAAAACCTCTGTTGCCTTCATAAACCATGAGTGTTTTGGTAGTTTATGAATTATCAAGAGGAAAGTGGAAGGGAAGGTAAAAAACAGATTTGTAGTCAGGCTTTGTTTTCATTTCCAAAACAATTATTTCAATAATATTCTACTGAGTAGAATTCCAGTGCATAATTACTTTAAATCACACTGAAATAAAGTAGTTTGTGTGAATAGCTGAAGCAAAAACCCAAACAGAACTATTAGAAAACATCATATATTTGCAGGAAGGAAACCTCTTGACAGAATTCTGGATTCCCAGGGACATAGAAGTTCAAATTAAATGGTTCAAGGCAGAAAACCTGTACCTCCAAAATGTGACCACCAGTCTCTTGCTATCAGATCTACGACTGAAAAAAAAAGCTCATGATCCAATGTACCATGTCACACTCTGATTATGTCTGCTGCTCCAAATCTTAGTATGATTAACTCTCATGTGACAAGAGCTTGAGAAATCAAATGCACACGTGTTAGAAGGGATATTTGTCAAGAGGAGTAAGCATTAGTTTTATTACACAGGACACAAGACCTAATTTAAAGAAACTGAGAAGTCACTGAGTAACTGTGAATAAAGACGGTTGTGTTTATGAATAAGACAGAGGTCTTAAATAGGAAAAAAAAGAAGATTCTTAGTTAAAAAAAAAAAAAAAAAAAAANAAAAAAAAAGATGAGAGGCAATTTTCCTACATAAACCTCTTTTGCCCATTAAATGCATCTAAAATTCAAAGTATGAATTCTTGGGTCCTCTTCCAGACAGATTGCTTTTGTCATAAATGAAGACTTTGTATCTAAGTTCACAGCCTGTAGTGTTTGTATATGCTACTGGAGGCCACAGGCAACAGCCAAAAGAATTCCAGGTTTGATTCCTAATGAATCATCAGAAGCATTCTTAAATAAATGTATTTGCTTTTATTACCTTTTGCTCACTGTCTGTAACTGAAGAAGAGAAGATTATAGTGAAAGTCCTTTAACTTTTAACTCTAGGAAGGAAAAAGTAAATGGAATCTTCTTAGTTTTTATCACAGGAGACTAATGTAGATAATTATGATTATGAATTAAATCTATCTACAAGAAATTCATGCTTCTGAAAGTATCCTCTTTCAGATCTTTTACTAGCCCAACTTACTTTACCATCACCATTTTCCCTATAAAAGGTTTGCTGTAAATTCAGGGAGCACTTCTAGGTTTCTAACTGCCTCATGACTTGAAAAGTAAATTCAGCTTAATATTTTAATGAACAATTAGGAACTGAAATATGATGCTGCTTGCATTCCTTAGTGTGCATCTATTCATTAAAACAAAATACTAATCCTGCTGTCCAGAGTTGCCTTCATATTTGACTTGTATACAATCGAGTGAACAGTGCATACAGCGGTGCTCAGCCGCCCAGATGGAGCAGCGGGAGGCATTGTGTGAAACGTCTCACAGCAGATTACATTATTCTCTACATGGAGAACTGAGCAATCTGTCATGCCCCTTTAAGGCTTTTACTTAGCGGCTCTGTTGGCTACTGCTTAACAGTGGCAGAAACGTTATTCCACCTACACTTTGGACAGAGGTTGCCAGCTGGGAACATATTTACAGCAACATAGGGGACATGATTTTATGGAGTCCTTTTTGCACACTTTCAGAAACAGACTCTCTTTATTACTTGCTTTCTTAACTGTGTTTGGGGATCTAGCTCCAAATACATTATTCATAAAATGGTTTATATGTGTGTGTTAAATCAAATGAAAAGCTTCCCAGGAGAGGAAAGTGTCCTAATAATGTACACTTATTATGGGAAAGGACATTACTGAGGAAAAGTTACCATATCTACATCTTTTAACATTACTCTGAGAAGCTCAATAAAAACTAGAAGGTTAAGAAAAGTTAAGAGAAAAAACAGATGACTTTGGGATGCTAAAAATTTTTTAGCTGAGTTTCTTTGCAGCTCAGCTTCACAGAAGCTCCGGGTTTTCTCTATTGCAACTGCAATGAGAAAATTACAGTTATGAACCTTTTTTGAGACACTAGATACATAATCAGTGTTTACTGACATTTTTGTAATGGAAGAGCACTAATCCACTTAAAATTCATGGTTCATAATCTGCAAAATTAAATGTTTATTATCTGTTTATCAGGGAAGATTTGCTGAATAGCCCCAAATACAACACATACACTACCTATATGGAATAAAGCTAATATTTAAAATAATCTAGTAAACAAGAGGGAAACTGTTGGCAACAGCTTAAGAAGATCCTTGGACTATTGAAATTAATGGAATTCAGTCAGTATTTTTTCAATCCATCCCTGACTTGCTGGCTTACAAAGGAATTAACATTCCAGTTTGTTTTGCAACTAGTGGAATTATTTAGGAACTGCATAAAACAGTTCCTAAATAGAGCTCGGCAGAAAGTGCAACTTTCTGTACACATATAGTCAAGCTGTCAATGTTACCCATATGTTTTACAAACACTGTGTACATAAAGATGAATAGACTTTAATCAACCAGGTTTGAAAAATAGCAGATCTTATTAGTGTGATTTCTTATGTGTTCAATGATTTCTTATAATTTTAAATAAAAATTTTAGGAGAACTACTGTGGACTGAAATTTATGTTAATTTTAAAATATGTCAAAATACATTTTTATCTAATTATGTTTGACTAGAAAGAATTTGTGAATGAAAAATAAACTAACCCATATTGTACACGGCAAAATACAGTCCCTGTAAGCACAGGTTTGGGCCTCTGTACTTTAAGAAGTAACAAACTATTACTTCTACAAACTGTTAGGACAAAATAGGTTCTTTTGGACATTAATTTCTTCTGTAAGCATGAGTCAGATATCAAAAATGTCCCATTTTTAGGAGTAGAAATATATTAGAAAATGAATCTCCAAGACACATATAAGTTCTCCAGCTTATTACCTGTGTGTATCACAGTGATGCTTTCTATTAGAAACCTCTTAGCATCATTAGTTCCACTCTGCAGAATGGAAGAAAGGTCAAAACATCAGACTGATAGTTTAAAATCTGAGGGAGTCTACAGCAGAAAACAAATTTTAATCCAAATTGCCATCATGGCATTTTAGTACAGTAACCACTGGACTATCTATCTTCTCCAGAAGTTCTTTTCTTACAATTTCAATAATTTCCTCTTGCCTGAATTACTAAGGGCATTTAAAGTCTTCCAGCTTGCCTTTCCAAGACCAGACTTAGCTAGGAATGAAAGAAAGAAACACACAGGGATGAAGGGCCTTCAGAGTCACTTTCACACAGGTGTTAGCATATCTGATGCAGCTCTTCAGTGGCTCACCCTCACACTTAAGGACTTAAGGACAATTTGCATCCAAATTAGTCCTAAAAAGTTCTGTGTCAAAATTGCTTTCTCAACTCACAATGGCTGGAGCTTTTTCATGTGCATCTGTGAGTGTGTGTGATCTTGTATGGAAAAAAGAGCTAACAGCAAGAATACGGAAAATTTAACTTCTGGTAGAAGCAAAAGGAGAAGGAATACTAAATAAGGAGAGTTACCAGAATATATTTGAAATGTTCAGGAAGTAAAACTTGAGTCCTTTTCCATCAGATCATCATAGAGTGGTCTGGGTTGGAAGGGACCTTGAAGATCATTTAGTTCCAACCCCTCTGCCATGGGCAAAGACACCTTTAGCTAGACCAGACTGCTCAAAGCTTCATG
This sequence comes from Peucedramus taeniatus, assembly GCA_013400575.1. Taxonomy (NCBI): domain Eukaryota; kingdom Metazoa; phylum Chordata; class Aves; order Passeriformes; family Fringillidae; genus Peucedramus; species Peucedramus taeniatus. Next base: position 7,960 of record WBNO01001437.1, read on the forward strand.
CAACCCGATTTTGAACACTTCAAGGGATGGGGCATCCACAGCTTCTCTGGAAAATCAGTTCCAGTGCCTCAGCACCTTCACAATAAAGAATTTCTTCCTAATATCTAATGTGAACCTACTCTCTTTTAGTTTGGATTGATTCCCCCATGTCCTGTCACTACATGCACTTGTAAATAGTCTCTCTCTACCTTTCTTGCAGGTGCTCTTCAAGTACTGGAAGGCTGCAGCTAGATCACAATGAAACTTTCCTTTCTCCAGGCTGAACACCCCCAATTCTTTCATCTTCTCTTCACAGGAGAGGTGCTCCATTCCTCTAATCATCTTGATGGCCCTTCTCTGCAATTGCTCCAACCGGTCCATATCCTTCCTGTGCTGAGGACCCTAGGGCTGGATGCAGCACTCAGGTGGGGTCTCACCAAAGCAGAGGGGCAGAATCATTTCCCTCAACCAGCTGGCCATGTTTCTTTTGATCATATGTCAATAAAACAGTGTATCTGCATTCCCCTGAAGAGATATCCAACAGATACTTAATGGGGTGGTTTTTATCAGTTGCAAAGCTGAAAGTCCAAATAAGGAACTCTCCTGAAGATTCTCCATTTTTATCAGAAAAAAAATCTGATGGCATACTTGAATGTTTGCGTCCTATTTTCTACTTCTTGGCACTGTGGTCTTCCTTCTGCTGCTTCTGGTAGAAAAATAAGTTCTTGTTCTTTTTGCAAATGTATGCTGCTGTATTTCAAAGGACAAGCCAACACTAGGCTTGCAGGTTGTATTAGTAAGGGCAAGTTTAAGTATGTTTAAAGAGGTACTGTCTATTAGTCTGAAGTGAATTACTGGGGAGATGCTGGATTTCTGCCCAGAGATAAAAAGCAGTTAAGCTACCTATTCAAGCTACACTGATTAATTATGTATTAGTCTTATTATTAATTGTGTGGGTTTGTTCATTTAGTAAAAATGGGAAGTTACAGACAATTCATTCATTTTGTAGTAAATAAATAAGTAAATATATAATCCCAAGTCTACTGGGTAAACTCTATCTCTCATGTGACAAAAAATTTGTGATCAATCTACAGCTATGGATTCTGGCCATCATCTGGCATGAATGTATTCTACCTAACAAAACATTACAAAGTTTTGTGATTTGATTTCAAATACAAACAATGCAGAAAGATCACTGATGATATTTCCAGAATTACTTATCAGTTCTTAAGGGAAATTTTTTTATGTGCTTTTGAGGACATATTAGATCTCTTAAATGTCTGACATGCCTAAGGTAATGATCTCTTCATTTCAGCGACATTTCAATTTGTTTGGTTATGATTTAATTTGATGCCTTCTGCTTTTCTTATAATGACAATTAGTGAATTATTTTTGTTAACCTACTCTATGCTAATTCATAATTTGTGTTGGAGCTGCATTGTCAGCAAGCTCAAGCTCCTTGAGCTGATTATAAGGAGTTGTCAAATTTCAGTGATCAAACAACAAGGTTATCCAGGCTTCTTTACACTTCTGATACAAATAATTTGAGAAGCATCTTAGGGCTTGACTCAGAGTTTTGATCAAGCTTTAAAATACAAAGTAATCTTTGGGACCGGATCCCTGTCCTTGTATTAAGGACTGCTATTTGAGTCAGGGAGCTGTCTAACTACAAATGGACAAGGGCTTCAGAACCTGCTTACTTTGAAAGTGTGAATGTTTAGACATTTATAGTTATCCCTTTTGCCATGGAGTGGGTAACTTGGTAGCATATATTCTAGAATTGTGATAAAATAGAATGAACATAAGGAAGACAACATCCACACGCTTCCATGTCTCAAAAAGTGTCTAGCACCACCAGAATACTTACATTTATCTTCTTCATTAGTTCCTCACTTCTTTTTTTTCTCTTGCTTATTTGCACAACATATGGGAGAGGGTTGAATTTATTCTTGATTGCATAATCATTATAATTAGTCCCTCACCTCATCAGCCAAGAGGTTGTACAAATAACCTCCAATTTGCTATCAACAAAACGGATGATCTCAGAATTTTTCTTTATTCAAATGCTGCCATTATCATATTTCATTACAAAGTTGTCAGCTGCTTGTTTTAAATCCTGAGCTGTTCCAAGTCCTGGCATTCAGGAGCAAGCAGTATATTTGCTCTGAAGAGCTGTGCTGTACCATAGCACAGCATATCATCAAGTCATTCAGGGCAGTAAGATCAATAGCTTGGTTAGTGCTGGAAGCCCTATGTCTATGCTTTACATTGTTTCAGTGTTTTACCTCCAACAAGATATATCCTGTCCCCATGGATAAACAGTCATCTCCATGTAACTGATTTGAAGCTGTTTGAAGGACCAAACATGTCTTAATGGGGTGGAAGTACATTTGTCCATATGAAGTAGACATCCTGGTACAGTGTCCTCTGCAAGATATCTCATTTGCAGTCTTTGAAGCAATTATGGAAACCATTCAATCTTCAGTAAGCATAAGGATTTGCTTTAAAACAATTTGATTTGTTACTGAACCAAAACCCAGATGTAAATACATCCACAAGTTTACAGATCATGTTACAACTCTTTTAGTGTTTATTGTAAAAGTATTAAACTTCTCAACTATAAATTCCAGAATCAGAATGCCTTACCTCTGAAATATCATATGTGTTTAAGAAAAATTTCAGTCATTAATACAGACGTAGACTTTATTTTAAACTGGGAAAATATGGTATATTTTTCTAAGTCTACAAAGTATTTTAATCCCTCTATTAACCATCTCATTGTACCTGTGCTGAGAGTTCACTCTTGAACAACTGGATAGAAACACTGTCTTCATGGAAAAAAAGTCTATAAAAACCAATTAATTTTTAGTCATTCAGGAACAAATAACTACTCAATATTCTGTCCACACCATAAAACAAACAAACAACATATGTTCACAAGAAATAATGGTGTGAACCATTAGTCACAAAATAGTTCACACATGAAATATATTAATTTTAAAAGCTGAGATAGAGTCTAAAATAAGATAATTAGTAACACCACCTACAGCAGTGAAAGAAAATTCAGGAAAGTTCCAGATAAGTGAAGCAACTGAACAAGAGGAAGCCTTAAAAAGAATTCAGAAGAGATCATGAGCATGTGAAAGTTACACTAAAAAGTGCAATTGCTGCCTTTTCTCACTAGAGGGGAGTAAGTCTTAATACTCCCGGCAAGATACTCTGCAAGCACATGGGTTGGAGAAAAGATATCAAATGTTTATTGACATCTGAGTATATGTTTTGCCATGTTTTCAGGACTACTTGTGCACTAAATGATACTTCACACAGACATCAAAAGTGCCACAGAGTTTAGTTGGAGGTCTGACACTAGTGGTGTCCCCTAAGGTTTCATACTGGGCCCAAGCCTTAATGACTTGGAGAAAGGGGCAAATGCCTCCTCAGGGAATTCACTGCTGACAAAAAGCTGGGAGGAGTGGCCAATCCCCCAGGGTGCTGTGCAGCCCTTCAGAAGGACCTTGACAGGTTGGAGAAAAGAGGAGAGGAACTGTCTGAAATTCAACAAAGGGAAATCCAGGGTCCTGCATCTAGGGAGAAATAACTCCATGCACTGCTACAGGCTGGAGATTGACCTGATGGAGAGCAGCTCTGTGGAGAAGGACCCGGGAGTCCTCATTCCTCATGGACAACAAGCTATGAGCCAGCAGTGGCCAAGAAGGTCAATGGTGTCCTGGGGTACTTTAGGATGACCATTGCCAGCAAATTGCAGGAGGTGATGCTGTCCCTCTGCTCAGCCCTAGTGAGGCCATATCTGGAGTGCTTTGTCTAGTACTAGGCTCCTCAGGAATAGAGAGACTTGGAGCTCCTGAAGCAGGTCAAGCGGAGGGTAAGAAAGATGATTAAGGGACTGAATCATCTCTGTTACAAGGAAAATCTGAGACATCTAGGTCAGTTCAGGCTTGAGAAGAGATGACTGAGAGGGGACCCATCAACATCTATAAGTGTCTGAAGGGAGGACATCAAGAGGATGGAGCCAGGCAATGGTGCAGGTTTCAAGCAATAGGAAAAGAGGCAAAGGCAGAAACTAATGCATGGGATGTTACAGCCCAGCATGAGGAGGAGCTTCTTTAGTCTGTGGTGACCAAGCACTGGAACAAATTGACCAAAGAGATTGTGGAGTCTCCCTCACTGGAAATATTCAAGAATCATATGGACACAATTCCATGCAAAGTGCTATAGGATAACCCTGCTTGACAAGTGATGTTGGACCAGATGATGCACTGGGGTCCCTTCGAGTTTTGTGATTTTGTGATAACTAATCTGAGAGTGAAGTTGAGCCAAAAGCAAAAGAGAGCATGTTTAAATTGAGCACTGAAGTGCAATTTTGCTTGCACCAAGATTGAATGAGGCCTTATGCAATAGCAGCCTCCTTCCTGTTACAGATTCTCTTTCCTTATGATATAGATGTACCATGATCCACAAGGTCACTGCCAACTATGATTTTTTCATGGGGGAATGGGAGAACGTGTGATTGTGCTTCCTTTAAAAGCATTTGGCTACAAATAACACTAAGAACTACACGATAAAAAAAAGAACAGAAGTGTTTTTTTATGCAGTAAGTCACTCATGTTGAAATTTTCTCCATATTCCCACTAGCATTCTGCTGGGAAGAGAGAAAATAAAGGAATCCTTGCAAATAATTAAATATCATTAATTAATTATGGGGAAGGCATGGTAATGTACCTCCAGAGTGCAAGTGCATTGCACAGCTTGCTAATTTTGCTCCACTCTCTTTGTTGTTTTATCTTTGGTTTAGTTTTGGGGTTCTAGTTTTGGCTTTGGGGGTGGCAGGGAGTGGAATTGTTTGGTTGCTTGTTTTAGTTTAGGATTTTTTTTGTTTTAATTTTTACACTTTGTGCTCAAGCCTGGATTGTCTTTTAGTTTTAATTGAATCGGTATATTATGATTAAATGCCTCAAGAAATCTGGACTTACTGGTTTCTTTGGAGAAAAAGTCCCAATATTTAAGTGTAGAAGAGAGTGGTATTTGCTAGCACGAATCACCTTTTGTCCCTTCCTGTAAGCAGCCTGAAAGGGGAATTCCCAGAATTCCCATAGCATGACAGATATAATTTTTATCACTATATTCACACTGTTTTTACCAAGATTGTCATTGAATTTCATATTGAATCTCCAACAAGATGGAAGAACAACATTGATTTGCTTTGTTCACACAAATATGTATAATTAATGGTTCTAAAAATTCATATGCTTAAACCTTGGATTCCCAGAGTAACACAAAATCAAGACTTTGTGTCTGCATCTGAGGAATAGTTTTTTTCTTTACAGTCTTCGCAACCTAATCCACCTTTCTGGGAAAAACATTTCATAATATCTTTACTTGAAAAATATGAGGAAAGAAAATAATTGGTGGCATGGCATAGCACAAAGAAATTCAGGTTTCTACTATACATCAGTTTGAAAATGTGCAGATTGCACTGAAGTTAATTTCAGAGGAATCCTGTCTTGAAGCAGCATTCATACTGAGCAGCTGGAGAATGAAGAATGACAGATATGTGAATTTTGGGTTGCTGTTTTGTTGCCACAAGAACTTGGTTGATTTGGCAATTGGATAACAGAAGAATACACAGAAGAAAGTCTGGAGCCAAATCATAGTCAGAAGTAGTTATGAGGCAAATTACATTTCCTTTTGCGCTGTGTTGGGAGTTGGATCTGTTTCTTTTGTGTTTGTGGAATTTTTCCTGGTAGTTTTGCTAGGTAACTAATTGCTGGATACTTATGGGTACTTGACTGAAACAAAAGGGGGCAGCAGGTTTTTCCTGGGGAACAGCCACTGAAGAGGACAGTTTGGTCTGAGGGCACTGTTCCGAAAGGACGTTGGAGGACCAGAGAACCCTGCTTGTTTTCCGCTGGATTTCTTCCCAGAGGAAGACTGGACTCATCTCGTCAGCACTGGACTTTCCTACAGGACCATCTCTACTCCACGAAACTGCATCTATTACCCCAGGAGGATTTCATCTGGACTGCTTTTA
>WBNO01001437.1:14115-25688 GCA_013400575.1 Peucedramus taeniatus
TTTTGTCTAATATTCCTAGTAAAGAACTGTTATTCCTATTCCCAAATCTTTGCCTGAGAACTTTCAATTGCAAAATTATAAGGGGGGAAAGTTATTTCCCTCAAAATTATTTCTGAGGGAAAGGGTTTACATTCCCTATTCAAAGGGAGATTCCAGCTTTTGCTGGCAGATACCTGTCTTTCAAACCAAGGCACTCTGTCAAGCAAAAGGAAAGGAGCTTACTTGTAATGATACTAGAATGGTAAAACCTGAGCTATGATCAAATAGGCAAGTCACTCTTTTTGGAGTCCATTTTTCCTCCCAATGGTAACAGAAGCAGGAATAGTATGGTAGCAATGTAAAGAGGCTTTTCCGGTCAAGCATGTAAAGCAAAATATAAAAGAACAGCTTGTCAGAGGGCAAGAACTCAACTTCTGTATATTTAGGTTTAACCACCAATTTCAAAATTATCAAGTTCTTTCTTAGTTTTTTATTTTAATATCATAAACTCTGTTTACAGAAACACTGAGATGTTTAAAGTACATCCCAGTGAGCAGTGATCCAGAACAGAAGGCACTGGTCAATATGAACGTAACACCAATGTACTGTCAGAAATCTTCGAGAAATTTTTGGATGAGAATAAATTTCTTGTCAATCTCAGATGAGACGGAAACCTTCAAGTGAACATCACACAGGTTCCCAAAGAGATTATAGCCTCTTGTAATCATTACAGTGCAAGACTCAAGATATATTGCAGATTAAATTTTGACATGAAATATGGGTTAATTTCGAAAATACTGTAATTTTCATTGTCAGTTCTTGTCACCGCGTCCACCCTGTGGTTACGTGGACCACTCCCAGTCAGCTCAGGTGCAGCGAGCAGCAGGGGACACTCTCCAGTGCACGGGGTGTGCCAGAGGGCGGCTAAGGCGGTTCGCCTTCGGAGGAGACAGCGGCAGCCGATGGTGGAGGAAACAGAGGAGGACTCACTGCGGGGGTTGTAATCCGAGTTTATTCCAAGAGCTCGGAGGAGCTCTAAACTTCAGGGGGAACCTGCCGCAAAGAGCAGCAACACGGGAAAAACACCAACCTTTAAAGGGAGGAGGTAACAGGGGAGGGTATCGCCCACCAACAAATGGGAAGCGTAGGGGCGGAAAAACCGGGGAAAACAGACAAGGGGTACAACGAATTGGGGAGTATTCAGAGGGCCCCTGCCCAATCACTCAACGCCCTCGAGGGAAGGTTCTGGATAAAGGGGATGGGAGGTCGAGTGATGGACAGAGGTCCAGGGAGGAGATTGGGGAATGACTCAGCAGAGTCAGGGATGATGGACATAGGGTATGGTGGGAAGCAACTGTGGTAAACAAGTTGAGATAAACCATTCAGGAGAACAGGAGTACATGGGAGCAAACCAATATAAGGAAATGGGGGAAATATAAAAACACACCACAACAAGTACTTTTCTCAGAATTTTTGCCTACTTCATAAATATGGTTCTCCTCAAAGTATTCAATTCAACTTCTCCTCAAAGTGTTCAAGTCTCCTTTTCCATGTTTATGTATTTTCAGAGCAAAAACTGAAGTCCAAAAAGCCTCTGCTTAAGATGGGGTTTTTTTAGGAAAATGCAGAAGTTATTAACACAAATTTTGCATTTGTTTTTCCACTGATCCCCAAACATATACATAATGTCTGCAGTTGTAGAGTGAGACTTCAAATTTGGTGAGATCTCTAGAGATACTATTGATGTTTATGAGCTTGTGAAAAATACAATAGGTACATTCTGTATCTTTCAATGTCTAATTGTAAAACTTGGTCAATTACTTCCTTGCTGTTTTTAATGGAGATGCCCTTCCTGTGTTTGTATTAATCCTCCCAATGCTACATGAACAAAAATAGAAAAAAAAATTCTTAATGCAGCAGCATATCTTGCAGTAACTCATGAATTTCAAAGCACCACATGCTTACAGATCTAGCTAATTAGGCACTCAGACAATGCTAAAGCAAATCTCAGTGTGCAAGGAAACAAACATGTGAAGTGAAACATATTTGCCTCTGTTCATCTATTTGTCTTGTTTTGCTCTTCTTTTTCTTCCCTTCTGACAAGCTGCTCTTTTTCATTTTGTTTTTCATGCTTGACTGGAAGTGCCTACTTCACGTTGCTACTGTACTAGCCACACTTCTGTTATTATTGACAAAACATAAGCTCTTTTTACTGCCTTGTCTGTTTGGTTGTAGCTTAGCTTCTACCAGTCTAGTATCACTTCAGTTAAGCTGTCATGTTAGAACTGTCTGCACCTTCAGAAGCTGCTATATCCAGGGTATTAGCCAAAGTACCATGTATTTGGGTTTGAAACTTTTGCAACTTCTACCTGGTTTTTAACAGTAACAATATTTCAACTCCATAAAAAATATAAAGGTTTAGTTTGGTTTCTGAGTGTTCCCAGACTCCTCATGTCTAGTCAGTTTTTCAGAGTTCTCGTATAATTCTTTTTTTTATGTGTGACTGCTGCTTCTATATGCAAGAAATTATAGTTGAGAATTTCCTTTAACAGAAACATTCCCAACTTCAAGAATTCCCCAATTTAATATAAGGGAGCCAGCAAGAAAAAAAAAATCCACTTAAATTTACATTTCCTGCTATCAAAAGTGCTGTTCTGAATTAATTTGATAATCCACATCCTCTTCCCATACAAGCAGCTTCTCTTGGACTGCCATACAGTTAGCGCCTGAGGAGCTCTGGCCCATGACACGAGAACTTACTGTCATCATTTGTAAAATAAATTTCTGGAAATAGTTAAAATCATGATGTATATTATCTTTCTTCCAGGGAGTTTTATGATCCTATTGCATTCATAGTTCAAGACACAGTTTTTGATAATTAAAGTTCATCAATCTAGATGTATCTAAATGGTAATCAATCAGACAGGGCTGATTTACAGGTCAGATACTGGGTTTGGCTTTCTTTGTAAATGCATTCTTCTCCCCCAGCCTTGTTGACTTCTCCCTAGACCTGAGATAATTGCACAATAGTGTCACCTTCATCCTAGCTCAAGTTGCCTTAGGCAGCTTAACTCACCATCCAAAGTTTCCTCAGGAAGCATATTCAGGGAGGGGTGGGCTTTGGTGGTCAAAGATTCTTTATTTACCATAATGGGCAAAAGTCCTTCCTAACAATATTTAAGCCACTAACCATAACATTTCAGTCTCACAGTGAGTGATCTCCCTGTCTATCTCAACCCATGAGCTTCTCTATCATATTTTCTCTCCCATTCTTCTGAGAAGATGGATAGGGCACCTTGGTGGGCACTTGGCAGACAGCAAAGGTCAGTCCACCACAGTAACAAACAAATTTAACTGGATAAATTTACCATATGGAAGAACTTTTATACTTTCTTCTCTTCAAAAACTTTTCCCTTGAATTTTACAGGAAATCCAGGTTTTTATTTTTTTCATTGAATGTCTAAAAATTGGTATAACTTATTTTTATACTTTTGCTAATTAAAATTCTGGACACCTGTTTGTTCTTTTTATTTCCAATTTGCACATTACCTGCACTGATTTAAATTGTGCTAACTATCAAATCCTTCCATAAAATTCTGTCATTTAAGCAAATAAAAATGTGACATCTATAATTTCTGAAATGCAATTTGTGATTAGATTTAAATTTTTTAAAGTAAATCAGGTTGAGATACAGGTTATTCTTAAAGTATATGTAAATATTTTCATTTTATTATAAAAAGTAATTATGTTGACAAGCAATATGTTTGAAAGTGAAAGTGAGGTTATGAAAAATTAATGTAATCATTGAACTGCTTGATAACTCTTGAAAATGAGATAATAAAATAAATCAAGGAGATGTCATTTTGCAGAGCAGAAAAAGCAAGGTTTGGGCAAAAGCTAATGTAAGAAAATCAAAAGCTGTTACAGAAAAGAAAATGCTGACATAATCAAATATAAACTTTGGACGTTTATTTCTGGCAGACATATCACATACAATTCCCATACTTATGGGCCTGGAACATTTTAACAAAATAAAATTGCTTCAAGGTGATTATCTGGATATATCCATTGGCTTAAAACGGTCCATTAATGCTTTCTAAATGCATGTTCTGTCATGTACCTGAGCTTTCTTAAGTGATCCTATCAATCAAATTTTTCACTCATTCCTACATGTCATGTTTCCAGACCTTAACTTCAAAAAAGTCATAGAAACCCAAAATAGAACCAAAACCAAGCTCCTGCATAAAGTCCATATATATCCACAGGGAAGAGTTAAGAAAGGTTCAGCCCATGGTGGCAGGATTGTTCTCTACAAAAATGTAATTTCTTTTTAGTGGGCACTTTCTTTTTTTTTGAATCATAGATTTATAGAATGTTTTGGGTTGGAAAGGACCTTAAAAATGGGCAGGGTCATCTTCCACAAGACCAGGTTAACTCAGAGACCCATCCAACTTGGCCTTGGATCCATCCACCTCCAGGGATGGGGAGTCCACAACACTCCGGGCAACTTTTTCCAGTGCCTCATCAATCTCATAAATAAAGAATTTCTTCCTAATATGTAATCTAAACCTGCCCTCCTTCAGCTTAAGGCCGTTCTCCTGTGTCCTATCCTGCCGCAGTGCCCTTTTAAACCCTNCCCTACACGTCCTTGTGAAAAGTCTCTCTCCAACCTTCTTGTAAGCTCTCTTTAGGTAGTGGAAGCCTGCTCTTAGGTCTCCCCCAAGCTGAGCAGCCCAACTCTCACAGCCTGACTCCGCAGGAGAGGTGTTCCAGCCCTGTGTGTTTACTTATCAGCCCTGCTCTGGACTTATTCTACTAGGTCCATGTCTTTCTTGTTTTGGGAGCTCCAGCACATCAGTCAAAGGTAGTGATGTTAAAACCCGCAGTCATTCAGAATGTGGAAGGCACAAGATCTGTGTTATGCCCAGGCTGTGAAGCATATGCCTCACATCCCAGGAAAATGTGTAAGCAGAGAGAGGAGTGAAGCACACTCTTCCTGTTCAAGCACACATAGTAGATAGGACGGTCAGAAGAGGAAAAGGGAAAAAAAGGTCTAGTAGCTGTGCAGTTAGGGCAGTAGTGTTCAGCTCTCTGGACTCTTGTTTGAGAAAGTTTAATTCAATTTTAGATTAAAATATATGAGCAGTATGAGTGAAAGGAATGAATGACTTGTCCCTCTAAGCAAACCCAGAGTACTAAATAAGAATTAGCCTGATCATGTATTAATATACCTTCTGGAACAGCTCCTTTTCCATTAGCTTTACAAAACAAAACTAGAAGGGGTACATCTATATATTTAGGAAAGCTTTGATCCTAAATCCTCCTTTGATCAGGAGCTTTGATTAAGAATCTGCTCTTCAGTTCTGAAGCCTAGAACAATTATATTGTTTCTCTTTAACATTAGACACTCCAGACCACAGACGAAGAGTTCCACATTTTCTTACAAGGAAACATGCCAGCACTGAGGAAGGGTGGGGCAGACAGAAAGCAGTCCAAGGTCTAAGGCCAATCTGCAAAGTCATCTTCCCAGCCTCCTGAAAAACCGAGGGGAAGTGGAAGGTAAAGGAGGAAGTAAATAATCTATTTCAATTTTTGGAGTAAGACTCACTGGATCAAAGACAGTGTAGTACAAGCAATATGAGATAGTTTGTCCCTCAAATATGTGGCTAAGCTTCCAAAATGCATGATAACTACTTGCCCTTTTTTTTTTTTTTAACATAAAGTGAAATGTCATTGCCTGTAATAGAAAAATAATGCTTTTTCTGGTAGAGGGCCAAAAATTTTCATGAAGGTCAAGACTTGGGGACAGCAGAGAACATTTAACATCAAACAGGCAGAAATGCCAAATCTTCATTAATACTGGAATGGTGTAAAGAGTTAAGCTATCAGAGCTCAGGCTACAATCCCAGTGTTACTAGAGAGAAAATTAAATATTCTTTTCCTTGTAAATTGAAAGCATCTGTATCATATGGCATGTATTTAAAATATGTATGTGGTTATGCACTTTGAAGGCAGCTCTAAATCTTGAAGTATGACAGAGTTTTTAATATTGTATATAGCGTATGTACTATTTAATTGACTATAGACAGTCAGTGATTGATCAGATTGTATCTTACAGACAAAATAATATTTAGTGTTACCTGTAGCTGAACTTTGCTGATCAGCATTTTATTCCAGTCACTGGTTTTTGCAGAATAATTTTCAAAATGGAAAGAAAATGAAAGAAAATAAAAAAGTAACAGAGGGTACAGTGGAGCTTGTAGACATGGATGACAGGGAGGTAACTCTAAATCATTTGAAGAAAATTTAATTAGATTATACATACAGAAAGAGCAAAGCTTGATCTTTCAAAGGATAAATGACAAAGGTACTATACTTCAGTCCATGCATTGAATTAAGGACAAATCTTTGAAAAGATGAATATAGAAAAAGATGGAATACAAGTTAAGAAACAGAGAATAAATAAATACTATAATAGCTATAAATGTTAGGGAATAGAATTTCTAAGATTTTATTGGCTCCATTTTGGATGTGACTGAATGTTAGTTATGACTTAGAAATCTCAGGAAAATGTTATAGTCAGTACAAATGAATGAGATGAGGAGAAAATAAAACAGGAAAATAAAAATGTTCATTTAAATAATGCAAATAAAGCAGAGGAAATAAAAAGAAGTAGAGATAAATCAGAATCTGATACATAATACAAAGGATGTAGTAGCAACCACTATAATTATGAGCATATTAATAAGCCAACTCAACAACACTTACAGAATTATGGAACCACAGAATTAACTAGGCTGGAAAGACCTTTGAGATTATTGAGTCTGATCTATGACCAAACATCACCATGTCAGCTAGACTATGGCACTAAGTATCACATCCAGTCCTAAACACCTCCGGGGCTGGTGATTTCACCACCTCCTTGGGCAGCCCCTTCCAATGCCCAGTCACCCTTTCTGTGAAGAGCTTCTTCCTGATGTCCAAATTAAACCTCCCCTGGAGCAGCTTAAGACTGTGTCCTCTTGTCCTATTGCTGTTTGCCTGGGAGAAGAGACCAATACCCTCCTTTCAGGGAGTTGTAGAGAGTGATAAAGTCACCCCCAAGATTCCTTCAGGCTAAATAACCTCTACCTCCCTCAGCTGTTCCTCATTGACTTGATCATTTATTAGCCTTGTTTCCCTTCTTTGGACATGCTCCAGCAGCTCAATATCCTTCCTAAACTGAGAGACTCAGAACTGGACACAGCACTCAAGGTGCAGCCTCACCAGTGCTGAGTAGAGGAGAAGAATCACTTGCCTCATCCTGCTGGCCACAATATTCCTCCTACAGGCCAGGATGCCCTTGGCCTTCTGGGCCACCTGGGCACATCCTGGCTCATGTTCAGTCTGCTGTCAATCAGCACCATCATCAGGAGGTTATCCTTGCCTGTCCTTTTGCTATCAATGTGTAAAAACATTTTTCATTATCCTTTATGGAAATGGCCAGGTTAATCTCTGAGTTTTCACCTTTCAAATTTCTTCCTGCATGACCTTACAGCATCATTAAATACTTCCTGAGTTGCCTAGCCCTCTTTCTAAAGGTTATACACCCTCTTTTTTTTTTTTTTTCACTGAGTTCCTGCAAATACTCTCTGCCCAGCCAGGACAGTTGCTTTCCCCACCAGCTCATCTTTTGTCTCATGAATTGATCTATGAGGTGATCTTGTTACTGTATGGACTTAAAATTTAAAAATTCCCTCTTCTGCCACAAGAACACAGGAATATTACTTTTCTACTACTTATTCATCATTTGCACTGCTTGTTTTTCAGAGTCAAGGTAACATTTTTGTTGGTTTTGTATAGCATTTTGAAAAATAAAATGGAGGACTTAAAAATATAGTATTGAAATACTATATTAAAGATATAATCGTCCTGGAACTGGACTTGGGAGCTGGAACTGACCAAATTAAACCCATTTTTGGATATCATAATTCTTTCATATTTCCCCTTTTATGGGAGGTGATTGAATGTCCTCTATGCTACCTACTTGGGATCTTAGACTACATTTGATTCACATTTTAATTAAGCAGTGTCTGTGGTAGTGCTATTATGAATTCATTAGCATGTCAATAATAATATTAAGCAGTTTTCCCTCCTGAGAGTTCAAAACACTTAGTTAAGAGGGTAATAAACACTAGTATTATATTAAATGTGGGTTAAATACAGCATAAAACATTGAACTGACACGCTGAATGTCAGAGTCAGTAATAGAGATGCTGATAAATTCTGGATACACTAAACCTCAATTAAACCAGAAGCACTGGTTCAGATTCCCTCCCAGGGCACACTATGCCATTTTATTATAGGGTTTCACTCTTTTTAGAAGTTTGCCTTTGAAATTGAAAATGACTTGTCACTGGACTAATTAGAGAGGAAACTAATAGCTGAATACAAACATTAGAGCTAAATATTTCTGTATTGAAGGCTGCTGATTTATTTGCACTTTTTTGTGTTGCATATAAAATAATGATATAGGAAAATATATCTGTACCACTGAATAAAAGTTGGCTTGTAGCTATGGAGAATGATTCCTTCTACTTAAGGAATCTAAATTCTATTTTGAGTCTGCCACAAATGTCCTGTGTGATCTAGAACTACCTTTCAGCCTCACTGAAATGCAATTGTTCTATAAGTAAAAATTTCTAAATGTCTCTGAGACAGAAATAGAATTTCTAAAAATATTTTGGAGCAATGGTTTAAAAGCTGTACAATATTTTTAGCAAAATCAGTACTTGTTTTGCTTAAACAAAAATGTTGCATCAATGCTACCCTATCTGCCTCCATATTTTTTGCATTGTTTAGAGAACTTGCACCTGCCTTTATTTTTCTTGTTCTAGTTAATACAAAAAGACATTATTAATATAGTTCTGTCAGGCATTATTTGGAAATATTTTTATTATGTGATTAACAAATTTCAAACAGTACATATGTATTCGAATTTATAGCAGATTTGTACAGTAATTTGAGTGTTGTTAATGTACCATGAATATCTGGATATTGTTCATGCAATGATAACAAAGGTCTCAGTCTCTTTTTCTGTAATTAAGTCACTTATCTTTTTTATATAATTATGAATTTTTCTTCATGTTAGCTAAATAAATATAGGGAATCTTTCTTTCTAATGCAAACAATTATTCCTGTAATTATGAATCTGCAACACTGTATTGCTTGTCTTACAAATAAAGATCAGAGGCACAATCCATAACCCAACCAAATATAGCATGATACCAGAAGTTACATCACAGAAAAATAAGTGTTGAGCAAAGAAAAGAACAACACAACCATGCAGAATTATAATAATGCAGAAAAATTATTAAGTAAGGTAAAGCATAACCTTTTTAGGCTGTCTCTAATCCCCAAATATTTGCAAAGCATTTTCCCCATCAGAAGTTGATCTGAAATTTTTTCACTACATAGCTCCTTTCTCTACAGCCGATTGACCACTGACATAATTTGGTCCAGCATTTCTTTATTCTGAATGCAAATTTTTGTTATTTCTTTGCCAGGTGAGTATATATGCTAACAACTATATGAATTCAGTTTTTTTCCAAGCTACAAGTTTATGTTAAAATTGATTTTTAGGAGTCTTTTGACTGAAAGCAAGGGAGGATTTAGAAAAACGGTTTGAAGGAATATTATGCATTCAATTAAAAATATTAAAATTAAAAATAGAGAAAAGCTTAGTTTAGGCAGTCTTGCCCTTATAGATTTACTGGTGTTGAGAATACTGAACAAAAAAATGTATGTGATGTTGAAATTTTACATCTCTAAACCATATTTCTGACAAGCTGGCAAATTAGTTTGGAATTATTTAGAACAAATAAAAAGCAACACTCCAAAAGTTTTGCGGGTTTTTTTCATTTTTATAGAGAAGGTTGGAAATTTAGAGTAACTTTGTTCTCAGGCCTAGAGAAAAAGCCAAGAAAATATTCAAGGTTACTGAAGCTTTCTAAAGGAATATAAGCAAGCCCATGACATATTGTATTAAAAGATTCAAAAGATTACTAGGCCTTACTTGGTTGACCTATTTTTTTTTAAAAACCTGTGGGAAAAATACAAGCCTGATAATTTTTGTGTACACAGTCAATATAACAACAAGCAATAAACATTTTGGTAACAGAATAAATCTTACTAATATGCCTAACATTAATACAACACCAGATAGGACATTTCCAACCTGAAACTTTAAGAATACAACCAAACAAACTGCAAATATATTTGGATCTTTAAATTTGTGGTGGCTGTTGAAAGAGGTGTTGGAATCTGATCTATATTATGAGACAATGAAAAGGGGAGAAGACTCGTTTCTTACAGATAGTTTTGTATCATGTATATTGTAACTTTGCTTTAATCATTAAACTGAAGTATTGCTGTCTAAAGTTTCTTCATCATTTTTACAGTACTCAGTTCAAAACTAGAAAGATAGATTCTGCATGATTATACAGCATTTTATATACTGGCAATGAGAACAGGAAGCTTCAAAAGTCAAAAGCTCTCTTGTATTTCAGCTGAGGGCTTCGGGATATAAATATAAATCTCCAAATACTAGTGGTGGATGCTTTGTTAGGCAGTAAAAATTGCTGCATTCAATTCATCATGAATGGAAGCACAGGCCATAACTTCAACAGGACAGTGCCAGTCAGGGACCTTCAGATTTCCTCCCACTTGCCTCTGACAATGATCTAGGCAAAGCCCAAAGCAACCTGATGGATGTAAAGGCATGTTTTTTATACTAAGAATGAGAGTCAGCACTTGGTATTTTTGGGTTTGTTTTGAGTTTTTTTTTGGGGGTGAGATTTTTTTCTACATCTTTTAAAACACTTTTTGTCACTTTGACAAGCGACTTTAGAAGGGATCAATTAGTAATGCTCAAACTCAATGGTCTCCTTTCCTTGATTCGAGTCTTCTGGCCTATCTCCAGTTTAAATAAACATTTTTCATACATCTACTAACTTTTTCAAAGACCCTTAAGGGGATATTCACTCACAAAGAAAGTGGGTTACATTCAGTTGTCCCCCAAGCCCTTCTTTAGGAAGCTCTAACCTTTCTGAACCCTATAGATTTTCACATGTCCAGAATATTTTCCTCAGTGTCAGTTTTCCCCATCAGCAGCTCTGCATTCTGTTTCTGAGAACACTGATTTTTTTTTATCTTGACAGGATAAAGAAAAAAAATTATTGTTGGATTTATCCCTGAGAAAACACTAAAAGATACAGGCAGCAAATGTTAATATGCACAATATGGGTTTGTTACTGATTCTGAAAATTATCTGGTCCATTGTAAATTAGAAAAAGTTCACAGAGTAATGAGAATAAAACCTGGTTGTTTCTTTTTTTAAAAATTAATGTCCTTTTGATAGGTTTCCTGAAAAACTGGGATCTAGCCATTACACTGGGCATTTGGAGTCACAGTCAGCTACATGAGGTTGAGAACCATTGAAGAAAATACCTTCTTCCCAGTGGCTGCTTTGCACAGTGGAAGACTGAACCCACTAAACTAGACCCAACTCTCATGCCAAGCAATTTCAGTGACAATATTTAAAAAAAAAAAAAAAA
>WBNO01001442.1:0-48819 GCA_013400575.1 Peucedramus taeniatus
TTTTTTTTGCCCGTACTGTGTCTCACATGGCTACCTCTATCAGTTAGAGTTCAACAATAAACTATCTCTGAGCCTCTCTCAGACTCTGCAGGGTCCCACAAGTGTGCATGCTCCCAAGGCCTCAGGCACCAATTTAATCCTAATATTATTTAATATAGTTATTATCACAGAGACCTTGGATCTGCCTTCATCTCTTGCTCTCTTCACAGCCTTCTCCCAGTGCCATGTGGATCCTGATCAAGATTCTCTAAGACCAGGATTCCACAGAGACCATTTTCTACATGACCTGGACTCCTGGGGAGAAAGAATTAAAAAGAAAGAAATCCCAATCTTTAGTCTTCCCCTCTCCCTTAGGTAGCTGTGTAACCTTGCTGCCTAACTTGCACACTCAATTAAAGACATATTTAGAAACACTATTCTTAACAGATCAGTTATTTGGAACAAGTCTAGCAGATAATAAGTTGCTGCTACTCTTACATGAGACAGGAATGAACACATTTAAAATCAAATTCATTTACAAATGTAAAGGAATGTATACAGATTTTTATGTTATTTGGCTAGTTTTAATCATGTTTTCACTCAATAAAAAGAAAAAAGTTGAGTCCAATACCCTTGTAGATGTTCCATTCTAACACACTACAATAGAAAAATGGAAAGTTCAGGAAATAGGACTGATTATATTTCACGTCATGCTTTTTATATGAAGCCTGAGACCTTATCTGAAAGAAAGAGATGGAACTCAGTAATTGTACTGCAGTTTTCAGAACATTATCCACCATACATTACTTAAATTAGGGACCTGAATACATATTCAGGCACCTAATTAATTGACTTGATTAATGCCTGAACTTCTCTAGCTGCTGTTGACTTTCATGGAAATTATGGGAGATCAGTACCCTTAAAAATCAGGCCAATTTATCTAGGTCTCAGAGCGTGCACTTGTGGAGCTTAATTTCGAGCATTTTCTTCAGAAAATGCTGGTTCAGAGTTGAAACTAAGCAACTTCTATATTAACCACAGAATGTATTACCACCAAACGTGGCAGAGGAATTAACAGGAGATCTATTCTCAGTATATGTTAAATATATGGCACCAGCACAAAACCCAAAACAAAAGTCAGGGTCTTTAAATTAGAGTGGAAAAATATGGTGATGGTAATAAAGTACACATATTCATCTGTGCTCCCATCTGGCATGGAGACAGAAAATGGAACAAATGACAAACTTTTTTCCCTCCATTGATCTAGATTTGTAAATGTCTTATATTGGCAGTTCTTGTCAGTGTATGGGCATGTGATTCTGAGGACTTCAAAGGTGTGAGTCAAAATCTCATCAAAATCATGTTTTTCTTTCTTTTAATGTTTTTTAATTATTATTCTAAGAGAACAAACCTTCTTCCTCACTTCTGTTCTTAATGCNAATAGACCAGGTACTCCCCTCATGGGAGGACACAAACTAGCTGACATAACTGGTCTTTTCCTACCTTAAATTCCAGTGGTTCTGCATAAAGAGCACAAAGAACAGCCAGGAAAAATATCCACTATTTATTGTGCTCTAAATCACTATTGATTTTAGAGCGGCTTCAGAATTCTTGTCTGTACCACCCATCAGCCAGTACTACTGTTTTTTTTTCTTTCTTTTAATGTTTTTTAATTATTCTTTCTTCCTCACTTCTGTTCTTAATGCTAAGGTGATATTGAAACCACCAGTACCAGCTGTCAGAATACAAATCAATGCGAACACCAATGTGCCTTACCTCTGCAGAAATATAGCGTACTCCAAATTTCTCCTTTGTCAAGTTTGCTGTTGGTTTTGAGTTTTGTTTTGTTTTTAATAGTCCATATCCTTGCACAAGACAGCCTCTGTGAGAAGGGCTGGCTGCCTGGAGCCACATGGATATCCAATGTGCAAGGCCCAGGCTACACTGCAGTCCTGAAAACATGCACTTTCTTACAAAAAAACCCCTGGCTTCCCAGGGCCAAAGCCAGATGCTGCAGCTGCTCTAGAGCTGAAAAGTGGTCTTGGCCACCCTAACCAGCTGGGCCATGTTATAAATTAGCAGAGTATACTCACAGTTTTTGGTGAAATTAAACAGTTTTTAGATTATTGTTAGGAGCACCCAGGTGTTCCCTTTAACCCTTGCAATAAGCAATAATTTAATCACAGATACACAGATCACAAAGACCCACTTTGTTTTCCCCTTACTCAGACATCTGCCCAGGGCTGTGTTTAGTATCACAGAAATGATCCTTCTTAAAGCTAAGTTAAGATTAGGAGTTTCTGAACAATGTCTGCACAAGGACAATGCATCACTGACTAGCAGCAAACTAGAGCTAAGCAAATAAGAAGATAAAATAAGTGGCCCTAATCTGTAGTCACATGTCAAATTCAACAGAAAAACAGAATCAGAATTCTTTCTGATCTGAAAGAATTTTAAAAGCATCCATTTTAGCCCACCTCTTGTTTTCCTGGGTGTAGCCAAATGTGACAATGCAGAAAACACTCAAATACTTGAGATCTCACAAGAAAACAAGACCCCATGGTATGAATTTTTAGACAATATAAGCCTAGAAAAAGCAGCAGACTAAGCTGGCCTCTGCAGAAAGTAGACAGTTCACTGCTTAGCATGACGTGTACAGTGCTACTGCTTTGAAGAAAACAGCCCTGCTTTTTCTTTCCTATAGAGCTGAGCCTGAATCCAGAGTTAAATGGAAACGTTTAGCTTGTGGGTTTCTCCAAAGCTACTTTCTACTGCATGAATCTCAAAAATCTCATTTCAAAATTTCATTTTGAAACCATCTGGTCAAATACCTTGGTGGGCTACAGTAGATTCTGGCTCAGCCAGCAACTCAGTGTAGAGGCAGTATCTTATAATTTTTCCCTCTCCACACAAGCAGACTTCTGAACATTCCCAGACATCCCAGTATGAATGGGAAAACAGTGATTTATTCTAGCAGCACTACTTTTCAGACCACACACCTTCCATCATATTATTCTCCCTGTGATACCAATACAGCATATTCTGAATAGGAAATTCTGTGGTTTTCATGGTTTAGGTTTTACCGCTCAAGCTCATATTTTATTGTTCTTTATGCCACTGCTTGCCCACAATCTTTTAAGAGGAGCCCATTTCTTTTAAGAACCCTACTGGCTATTTTTCAGAAAATATCCTTGTGTACAAAGATAGACAGCTAGACTAGAAAACTAGCTAGACAGGTGTGAGTATGTGGGACTGTGCCTACATGTGTTAGCCTCCACTGCTCCTCCTTTGCACCTGTATTTATGGGGTAATGCTGCCAGTAATGACAACCTGTAAAATTGCAAGCTGAGTTTAAAACTTTCCACCTACAGGTAAATGAGGAAATGGAAGATATCATCTAATAAAAGACATGGAGGGATGACAGAAAGCAGTTTACCTTGTGTTCAGATCAGTTACTCGTGTTATTTCATCTAACTTCCTGGTTTGGTTCAAAGTTTATATCTCTGCTAATTGTTCTGATGCGCAACCTGCACAAACAATTGATTTCTAAGAACAAGTCAATTTTTGTTTTAATTGTGTGCTTTTGTCCTCACCATGCTCCTGATAAAAGTTTAAATCATCTGTGGCAATCTGAGCAGTCAGGAGTGGCCTTGTGTCTCTCTAGGAACAGGAGACAGGAGCCTGAAGGAGGCACAGGGGAGCATGATTCAGGTGTCCTCCTCCTTACTAGCACCATCAGTTTATCCATGTAATGGAGAAGGGTGAATGTCACAAGCCTATCTGAGGATTTTTTAGTCCCAGAAGTGCAAGCTTTAACTGTAAAAATTCAGAATGGAAAATGTAGGTGTAGATACAGAAAACTTTTGTTATACGCTGCTGTAATATGCATGGTTCTGCAAACTGCCTTCTGTGCTGTTTACAAAGACACATGTATATTGCTCCTCTCCTTTATTTCATGATGATGTCATTTTTTTTGTTATGGGTCCCAAAAGAAGATATTTATTTTTTATTGTATACTTATAGACAGCCTGGTTTAAAAACATTTTTGGAAGTATAAAATATAAGTAAAATAGAACTGCTTTCTTCCAAACATGGACACAAAAAGCTAGAAACAAATGAACAAAACCTGGCCATTATATCTTTTCCAAATAATTCACATGATTTATCACAGTATTAATCTTCCTCATCTTTAAGCCTTAAAAGCTGCCTGAAACATTGGGATATAAAATGAAACTACAACTCTCCTGTCTTATCTGCAGTAAAAAAGACTTGACTAAGAAAGGTAGCAACTAGAATACTTTCAGACAAGTTGCCCCCAGTAGGCTTTGATCTAGGTGCCAATGAAATTACAATCAGTTTGATCACTCCTTTTGATCACTAGGATCTTCTGCCTCATACTGAGGAAGAGTGTGATACAGGACCTAAATATGTAATGAGAATGCAAAGCAGAGGTGAGCATGGACAAGTCACAGGATACTTAAGGTAAAATATATTTTGAAGAAATTATTGCATGTCAATAGCTTGATTCCTTTTTCAAGAGCTTAAAAATATGTCTCCTATACACCACAAAGGTGATTTACCAGCAGTGGTAAATCAGTGACTTGGCAGAGTGCACATCAGGCTGTTGTCTTATAATTACTCTTTCTGAATTATTGTAGTGGCAGTAATTCCTACTGTAGGTGCTTCTGCTTATGAAAAATCTCATGGGACAGGTGGTCCATGGGGGAGCCCAGCAGATGTTGAAATAAAAAGAATGTTCTCAGAGAAACACCTGCACACTTGTCTGACACAGCAGGATAAGCCCTAATAATGTCTGCTGGATCTAATTTGTCCAACTCTGGAAACAACTCAGATCAGCTCTCACTGGAAATGCATGCACTCCTTCACAAAAGTGTAGAAAAATCAAGTAGACATCTTGAAGTGCATTGTCCACTGAAATGAGAAAAGGAGAACCTCATGTAATCTCACATAGATTTATTAAAAGTAGGGTGGGTCTTCAGAAAAAAGTTCTTGATTAAGAGAAGCTCTAAACTACATTACTGGTGGCCTGGATGTAATCTGAAAGATGTGTGGTGGGGAAGAGTTGGTTGGTATTTGTTGTAGTTTTTCCTGTAAATCATCTCTTTGTTCCTTTGTCTTATACCTTCCACTGTTATTATTGCTCTGCTGTTGTTCACTTTCTTATTTCATTTTTGTTTCCAGTAGATTTTTCTTATCTTAACCCATGACTTCCACCTTTTGTGCCTCTAATTCTCAATTCCATTCCTGGACCAGGAAGGGGAAGGGGGTGAGTAAGCGAGTGGCATCTGGTTTAGGAGAGTCTTGGTGGGGGCACTGGAATGGACAGTACCATTTTTAAATCACAGATAGTCTATGTCAAAAAAAAGCCCCAAAACTTTTCACTAAAATGATAGGAACTGTGTGTTTGGATGGGATAAAACCAGTTACTTTTTAATGAGTGGATGATAATGTTGGCAAACACTTAGAGATGCTTTTCAGAGAAATCTTAACTAGAGGCTAACAACTCCACCTGACTTCAGAACCAACTGTTGAAAGGATTAGATAATATTCCACAGATATAATTACACTATTTAAACAAGTATGTTCATGTAGCACTGCACTGCTTTTTGTATTGTTGTGTGTGTCTCTAATATCTAAACCACCTCTGCCTTGTGCTCCACATCTCTTTCAAATTACGGCCATACTAAATGTAGCCCAAGGTCTTTACAGTCACAAAATAATCTATATTCCTTGACATTTTTGTCTCAAGAAGTATAACTCTGCATTATTCATACCAAAGCATACATGCCTCTTCTGGAATATTTAGCCTTCTTCCCAAGCTTCTTCTGCTATCATGATGTTCTGCTCATGATTTATTATGTTATGACAATTTATGGTGGTCTTTCAGAACTGGCCAGGTGCAGTGAAAATTTATGTCTGCTGCAGAAAGAAGATGGGAAAAGATACACCTTCTTAGGACCAAATTTGACACACGAATAGGGTGGACATACAGATCCTTGGAAGGAATGATGGCAAGCAGCATCCTGTAAGCAGGATGGTAACAACAGCACAACCAGTGACTGAGGCACATGATTTTCTAACCACCACCACCATCCTTTACTTGGCACTCATCAGGCTGCACCTAGAACTTCATATGGTTTGTGAATCCCTAATAGAGAAAGACACTGATAACCTGGAGTACCTGCAGCAGAGGCCATCAGGATGATCTGGAGCTGCAATCCTTGCCTTTGAGGGCAGACTGAAGGGCCCAAGCTTGAGATGGCTGCAGGGAAATCTTACAACAGCACTCATACTTATGGGGTGGTTATGAAGAAGAGAGGGGCAGATTTTTCATAATGAAGTTTGGTGGAAGAATAAGAGATGATAGACATATCTTGAAAAAAGAGAGGTTTAGACTCTCTCTTTAGATATGAGGTCAAACTTTTTCACATTCAAGCAGTGTAACAGGTTGCCCAGACACACTGTGCCACCTTGGAGGTTTTCAAGGCCTGATCAACCTGGTCTGAACTGATGATTTATCATGCTTGGGAGGAGTTGGGAGGGAGTTGGACTACAGTCTTCCTGAGCTACCTTCTAGACTGAGTGATTCTATGATCCTTGTGACTCTGGATGCACTCAGACTGATTGCCTGCAGTTCTCTTGGGCCAAGACAGGAATTAGCAGATGAAGAAATCCTTATGGCATGACCAAAGTATGAGTAAGCATCCTAAAAGGAACTTGGACTATGATTTTCTTTGGAACAAAAAATATCTACATTTCTTGTTCTTATCTGCAACAAATACATTCACTAACAAATAACCCTTCTTCACAAAGATCAATTGAATCGATGAATGAATTATGAATTGCCCACTTTGTTCCACTTTGGTCTATTGAAAAATATTTGTGCTGATTGCCTGCCAATGTATTTTGTAGTCCCAGCAGATGAGCTGCTGTGAGCATAATCTGTTATTTGCATCAGTTCCATTACCAATTTCATAACTGTCTCCTGTGGTGCAGAGAAGCATGAAGACCACCTGGTTTACATAAACTCCAGCCACTGTATTATCTGCCAGAAGAAGAATAAGGTATTCTGTAATAAGAGCTTTTAGACACCCCTATAAGTGTTTGCACTGCACTGAGTTTTACACCATTTCCATGTGAGTATGATTTGCATTTAATTTTGGCCTATGTGGGCTCACCACATGCAACAGAAAAAGATTAGCCAGTTTATTTTTGTGTGGGGGAAAAAAAACCAAACCACTTCCATTTGGGATATCAGATCGGGAAAGAGAAAACATCCTACAAGCCTGTTGGAAAAATACCTGAACTCCGTTGCCCGACGTACACAGTCTATCAGTTAACCTTGCTGTCAGTGTACAATCCACAAATTGCAGAAATTGTCAGTACAATCCACAAAATGCAGAAAAGGCTGAGTTTTCCAACGAACGGAGAGAAGTAGGGACTGTTCCTTGGGGCAGTGCCTGAGGCTGTGTGCTAAGGGAACTTTCTGCTGGGTCCATCCTGAGTCAGATACTGTCGTAGTACCTCAAATTCAAAACCAGCCTTTTCTGTTACACTTAAAACACTGTTCTGTTCTGACTTTTCATCTGAAGGGCATGTGAATTTCTGAATTCCGCTATGTGTCAGGGGTCCACGCAGAGTTGTACGACAGGCTTTGTTTCCTACAGACTGTAGCAGCTACATGGGATACATTACAAGTACCTTAGTGGCACAGACAATTTAATAACAACTCTGTACTGGAAGTGGTTTTGGCCTGCTAGATATCCAGGAAACTCTAGGACAATATCCATATACAAATGTGTGTTTTCTACAGTGGTGTGTTGACTTCAGCAGGCTGGCAGGTGGCCCACCAAGACACTTTCTCACTCCTCCTTCTCAGCAGGACAGGGGAGAAAAATATATAAAATAAAAATTAAAACCCCATGGGTCAAGATAAATGTAGTTTGATTAAAAAACCCAAAGACCATGTATGGAAGGAAAGGAGAATATATTCTCTACCTCTGTCAGGAGATGATGTCCAGTTGCTTCCTGGGAAATAGGGTCAGGAGGTATGTTGCTTTGCAAGACAAATGCCTTAATAACAAATGCTCTCCCACCTTCTCATCCTTTCTCTCATCCTTTATTGCTGACCATATGGTGGGTAAACTTTAGTCACTTTGGGTCAACTGGTTTTGCCCTCACCTGCTGTCTTGCTCACTCCCAGCCTACCAGCCTTTGCGGGTCAGGGTATGGGGTGGGAGAGAGCTTCAGTGCTGTGCGAACACTTCTCAGCAGTGCCCTAAAAATCTGGTGTGTTACCAACACTTTTCTAGCAACCAATACAAAGCACAGCACTATGAGGGCTGCTGTGGGGAAAGTTAAGCCAATCTCAGCCAGATCCAATACATCTACATATAATAAAATTTCTATATTTGAATCCTATTGAGGAAGAAGATTTCCTATAGCAGCTGAAGAAAGAGGGAAGGAGAGAGGGATAGGGAAAGGCATTCCGTTACAAGAGGCACTTGGCTGAAACATTGCAAAGAATGAGTCAAAAATAGCTCCCACTCATTTGGCTGCCACCCAAGTGGGAAAAGTAAGTTTAATTTTTGTAAGAAGGGATGACCTAAATGAGCGGTAACTGCAACGGTCTTGATGGATTTCTTCTCTTCCCAAGAATTTTATGCTACTACTACTTAGTTCTAGTAATCCAGATGAGCTATTCTGAAATTGTGGCAAATTGTTAGGCATCCTACAGTCTTCATGGAGTAGAGCACACTTGGACTTGCTTCCTTCCAATAGTGCTTAGGGCAGATATACTTTTTTTTCCTCCAGAATGTTCACGTACATTCAGGGCTCAGTGTAATATGAGAATTTCTGAAGGACAACATCAGTCTTCTCAGAGACTGAATGAGGGAATTCCAGCAGTAATTCCTGTCATCAGAGAAGGGAGATTTCTAGGAACTAGCTTTTCCTTGCTTTGTAGGGAATATGCAATCCTGAGCTAATGCTGACTCAACAGTAACAGGATGTGAGAAATTGAAGATGCAGCAGCTGTAATTGCTTGAGGAGAAGTCCTTGCCTATCTATGAACGATAAAAATTGAACCTCACATGCCAGTGGCAATTCTGAATAAATTACTCAGTAAACTGATTAGATTGCATGTGAGTAAATCATAATGGGCAGGCAGTAACTGAAGATTCTCAACAGATACAAACTTTGCTATTAATCTCCTTTACAGAACATAGATAGGTTCAAATATTGTGAATATTTTTAATAAGGTATTCAAAGAACAACACTGTCTTTTTTTTTTGTTTGTTTCTGTCTGCTCCTAGGAAACCCCTTGCTGTGTAAATATAAATACACTATGCTTTCATATCTCAAGAACATATGTACATGGTTCTTTTTTTTTTTCATTATATAGTTTCCTGAGATGTTAGCTCTCCAGACATGGAAAACAAACTTCAGCAGTATTGCCTTTGATAATTGCTGTCCATGTTAAATTATGGGTGTGTTTTGATCTCAACAAGGACTAACAGAGCACTTCTGTAACACAAAAGAGGTCATGACCCAGAGATGATCACAACACCTGTTAATAATGTCATGGACTCCTGGGACCACAGGGGACTCAGCTTTTTCCATGGTGCATGGCCCAATGTGCCTTTTCATAGGAATATTGAGGTAAGAGAAAAAGCTCTTAGATATACTGGAGATAAGGTGCTTGATACCAGCACTGGTTACTGATTATTTTCCTAGGGTGATATAGGAGTGGCAGCAGTACTTAAATTTGTAGTAACACAAAAAGTTGCATCATCTATTGGCACTTTTAATGGGTTTCAAGTATTAGTGCTTATTGTTTATTGAGCATCATGGATTTTATCCTTCAAATTTGTGTATGGGGATACTTTGTGAAGGAGAGGAGAGGCAAGATACTCCTTTTTTTTTAACAGAGAGTTTGTGAAAAGGCTGCCTCCAAATCTGTGAGAGATAAAGAAGGCGGTTTCTTGGCACTGTCTTACTAGACCTCCTTGGAGAGAGTGTCTCCACCAAACAGCTTTGAAGCTGCTAGTATTTAAAGTGACATTCTTAACCTTCCAGAAATGTCAGATAAAGATATGTTCAGAAAGCTTTGGTGGTGCCAGACAGTCAGCAGTCAGATCTGTGCAGTTAAGCAAAAATAAGTATTGTATTGCCCACAGATTTGCTGGGGACATGGAGATCTCTTGATTCTGTAGGCATGTCATTATTGGGAAATATACCTTGTGATGCTTCCTTTTGGTGACTTGAAACATTCATGGATTTTTTTAGTTGTGTGTGATAAGCCTGAGGGTTTTCAGTGGTAAATATAATAATATAATTAATATAATGTAATGTAATGATAATATAATATATTATCAAATTTAAGAGCTGATTGCTTTTCAGCAAAGCCCAAGAAGTATCACATATTTTGAGGTTTCATGCAAAAATATACAGCTTTCTAGATGAGGGAAAGATGTCTGAATGCCTGACTTGACACTATTAACTGTCAGAGTCTACCAATGTAGGCAAATGATTGTGTGTTTCACTAGTATTATCAGAGTTTAGTGGTCCCTGACACCTTGAGAAGCTCAGAACACTGGGCAGACATGTGATGATACCTCTTCAGAACTCCTCCAATGTTCATTTACTTCAAACCTGGAACATCCTGAAAAGTCTGGGGTGAGATATTTTTAAAATAAAATAGCTGCCACTACTTTTCTTCCGTGATTTTCTTAACTTTTTTCTCTGGCTTAAGTACAATTTTTAGAGTCTACAGCAATCACTGTCTGAAAACTCACCTACACATTCTATGTAGAAGTACCCCACATTGGCCATTTGGAAGTCAACGTGTGAGGAGTTCCCTTGCCTTTGATCCACCAGATAAAGGGTGACTATGACAGTTCAGAATCAAGTTTTTAGTTTCATAACCAAAGAGAGGCTGGATAACAAACTACCCACGATTATAACAGCTGCTGAGATGTCTCAAACCTTTTCTCATCAACATGAAATTTATTTGTGCAAATGGAATGAACAAAATCATGCAATTTTAAGCTCCTTTCTTACAAAAGAAGTCTGTGCATTTGCACTGTGCATAAATCACTCAACTCTCCTTAGCAATTTTTGCTCCTGTTGGCCTATATCAACTTCTTTGTCTGAGTTGAAGCCTTTTTAAAGCTGATTAAATATTTACACAAAAAATCAACATTTTGGTAAAGTCCAAATTTTTCCATTTGAGGAAAAATTATCAGTATAAACTCAATATGGATTTAGCCTGTCTGGCCTGCTGTCAGTCCCTCAGCACCCAGAGAGGCCAGCCTGGCTACCAGTCAGCACATCAGGCCAGTTTTAAGTCGGTGACAGTATTCGGTGATGTGCCTTAATGGTGAATAGGAGAACTGGGGAGAAACAAAAGGTACTGTGGAAGTCCTTATTAGGAAGTATTACTGATGGAAAAGGGAAGAACTAGAAGCTATGGGAATGCAGCTCAGGGAGCATGAGAAGACCAACTGAGACTACTGCTAAGGAATCCAGGAGGTCAGAATATGACAGAAATTGATGGAAAGTAAGGCTTCATTAGTTTTGTTTATAAGGAAATAACTTCTTTACTATCAAGTATACATTTTTGACTACAAATTAAATATTTGCAAACTACAAACAAAACATTTGCAAAAATCATTCAGGAAGTATTTCATAGAAATGTAATTATCTCTCACTTAATTGACTAATAAATTTAATCTTACTGAAATATTTTAGTTCATTTTCTCATATTCTGAATGGAAGAGAAAAACTGTCTATGCAGGGGTACACTTCCCTTGCTATGAGGTAAGAGTTACTTCCATTTGTAAGACATGTTTTATGTGAATGCTATATAGTAGAAACAAACTGTATATGTTTTAATGGGTTAAGAAAAAAAAAAAGGTAAAACAGATGACTGGCCAAGTTTAAAACCCATCAATTTTTTTTATTGTTTTTCTGCTGTAATATTGTCTGTGAATTTCCTGATTTCTTGGCTGATCAGAAAAAATAACTTTCAAAAAAAATTACGAATTTGTCCCTATTTTTGTTAAAATTTCACATCTCTTTATTTTTTATAAGCCTTATTACAAGCTTGGGCACACAGCCTTAGCATAGTCCTAAAATATAAAAAGGAAGCATGTCACTCTATAACAGAGCAGAACTAAATTGAGAGATGGCTGTGCAACCAGCACCAGATATAGTCCCACCAAAGCTGGGATTATTATCTGTACAATTTGAGGTCATCATTTTCCGTTTCATAAAATAAACAAAAAAACAACAACAAACATTTAATTAAAAACCAACCAACCAAAAAAAAAAAAGCAAAAAAAAAAACCCAAAAAAGCCAATAAAACAATAACAAGAAAAACCAGAACCAAGGAAATTTTTTTTTTGCCAGAGCACGGACTCAAAAACGGGAAAAAATATTTGAGATGTTTGACAAGTTACCAGTGCAATTCTTCTGGAAGTTGGGATTCTCTAGCGGGTGCCCTGGAATGCGGCACTGAAATCTGTGCTGCCAGAACTCGGGGAACCAGGGGTTGCGGGTGTTGGTGTCCAGCCGCAGCTTCAGGTAGTAGTCATCAAACGCCAGCACCTCGGGAGACTGCAGCTTGATGGTGATGCCTCCATTTGCTTCGGGTTCATAGCCTTCAATGACTTCATCTCTGTCTGCCCAGCCGTCACTGAAAAGAGGCAAAAAACCGCTTGTTACACAAAGGCAGAAAGATTGTTTTGAAAACGCAACCAGCCAAAGGCAGGCTGGCACCCTTGGAAGGAAGTGATTAATGGGGAATCTAAAGATGTAAAATTCAGGCAGAGAAAGCAGAGTGATAGCGACTTGTAATGAGCAGTCTGACTGGTTTCGGGCAGAGTCCTCATTAACTCATCCAGAATAATGAGGTTTTATCCTTGTCCTTCTGGAAAGGTTATTTAGGCATAGCTTGTGCTGTGATATATCTGTGACTGAAGAGATTCTGCTTAATTTCTGCTGTCCTGTAAGAGGTGGAAACTGAGAAAATTATTGTTGTTGAAAAGGAAAACGAGCCAGGATCCTGGATTTTTTTTCAAAATAGACCTCAGCATGCATGGATCATACAGCTAGAAGAGCAATTCAAATCAAACATGATGTGAGAATTGCATTCTGTAGGAAGAGAATGGAGTAAGACTACTCAACCAAACTAAAAAGAAAACCACATGCTATTCTCTCACTGCATGGGTTTTGTGGTAACATGCTTCTTTTTCCCCTCATCCTTCTTTTTATTTTTTTCTTTTTTTTCTAATTAAGAAAAAATGCCTTTCTGCTTTACTTCCCTGTTTGTTCATATATGAGATGCTTTTGAAAACCTGAAGATAAAGCTCTTTCTTGACAACATTATTTCATGGAAAGTCTATCTTATCAGGTTTGAACGAAGTCCAGTGGGCTTAGCATCTGAGCTTGAGTTTAGTTCTTTAGATCTTTTTCTCATTCTTTAGGAGTCCATTGATTTAGTGTCATTCTCCAGGTCTTTTTAGCATCCCCTAAGAACAGTGTTTTTACAGTCTCATTTAAGTGCAAATATAAAAGTCAGCCATTGCTTAATCTTAAAATGCTGGGCATGGAATGAGAGAAATAGATTATTCTGGCACCTCAGATCTAGGTCTATTGCACTCAGAATCAAATCAGCTGCACTGCTTCTGTGAATAGCAGACAGATGAAGCACTTCCAGCAGCAAAGAGCTCAAGAGGAAAAATGTAATTCACCACTGAGAGAAGTCTCAGATTCACCCAAAAGAGGGTTGCATCCTGAATTCCAGACAGACTGAGAGAAGGCCCTTGTTAGAAGCCTTTTACACACAGCCTTAGGAGGAGTGTTGTGGTGCAGACCATTACCAGCTGAGGACATTTATGAGACACTCAACACAGGTGTGCCTGGGTCTCCCCAAAAGAAAATATAGAGGATTTGAAGTAGCAAGCTCTGTCACAGTCCTGGTCAAACAGCTGTGAAGTGAATATGTACTGGACATGCATGAGATTTTGGTCCTCAGCCACCAGACCAAACAGCTGCATTGTTTAGCTGGCATTCACATTAGCTGCTGCATCTCTGCTCTAAGCACCCCGAAAGAAAATGGCAGTTTTCCATGAAAATACAGGAAAACCCATGTAAACCCAAGTAAATTCTTTCCACATCTGAAACACAACACAAACCTCTATTATGGAATTTATTTGAGACATGGGGCATCTGGCAATGTAGAGTAATCAATGCATTCCTTTCAACCTAGTCTCAGGATCTCACACTCCAATGTTTTAAGATGGCACTCCATGGCATCTTTGAGGCAGGATTTCTCCTTTGCTTCCCCCTTTGCCAAGGCCTTGCACTAGAACCATCCAAAATTTCTGAGTTTACAAACTGCTGACAAATATCTTCATACAGCATGAGATACACATGTGTGCCTGTTGCACTTCAAATGCAGTATAAAAGCAAAGAGCTGGGGGAGATGCAGGGTGTAGGTCACAGGAGGGAGACAGTGATTTTGGAAGTGTCCCAAAGGGACTCTCTGTCAAGCTGGACCTGGCAGAAGCTGCTGGTCACTTCTTCCCACAGCCTGGGGTGCAGGTTATTCAGTGTCTTGTACCAATACAGGCCAAATGGCACCCACCTGGCCCAGCCTTGGCCTGACAGCTGCACTTGAATTACCACAGGGGGGAGGAGAGTTAAAAACCAACAATTTGTCCATCCCTGCTCCGTACCCCAGCAGGCTGCCTGGAATTCTGGAGAGGGAAAGAAGCCACGGTTCAACATCTCTGTATCCCCCCACTCTTCACTTGTCCATATGTTGAGGACAAATAATAAAATGTACCATGCCACTCTGACTACTTCATGACAGACCGTGGTTTAGATAGTCCTGGTCTAGATAACCTTACAAAGGCAAACCCATGAAAATTAACTTTCTGGATTTCACATAATTCAAGATGGAAATTTTCACTAGAGAGGAGAAAAAGACACAATATTTATTTTTCCGTATGTGGGGGAAAAGTAATAAAGAGATCACTCTTGCAGCATGAGTAATTAACACCTAATTGCATAATTACCTCATTATTTGTCACAATGTTTTTGGCTTTCAAATGGTAGACTCAAGCAGAAACATTAGCAAGTCACAAAAATTAAGTAAATTGAGCCATTTTTTACAAGACCTTGTTGAAATGACGTGGTTTCACTACTGCTTGGATTCCTACCAGCCAAGAAATAGCTATTTCTTTTTCCTCTCCCCTTCCCCAAAATGTTTAGCATGGAAAATGGCCACATAAACTCTGAAGACAAAATGGAGCAAATATGCAAAACAAGAGAAAGTGTATTTTCAGTTCTCTGAGGGCAGCTCAGCTCATTGAAAAGTTCCCCTAAACTGGAACACAGATTGTCACCTACTGTTTCTTTGTCTCTTTCTGGTCCCAAATATTTTTTAGTCTCTCTTCAACATTCTCAAGTTGTTAAATCTGTCTGATAAGTCTTATCTTCAGCAAAATGTGACGAAAAATCACTGGAATCAGAGAAAAAAGGGTTCATAGGTATTGAAGCTCATATGGGAGCTTTGCTCTACTTTCAGTAAAGTCAAGGAAGCAAAGAGGAGTCCTCTGGTTTCTTAGGCCATCCATGCCATCCTGGCAGCTGCAGGCTGACTGAGCTGAAATTTGCCCTAAGTGAGATGTGCAGCCCTACCTGCAGCTGTGGGAGGATTATTAGAGACCCAGGATCCTGTTATAACACCTTTCTGGATTCTTTTTTGCTGTTTATATACATGTTAAAAAAAGATTGTCTGGAAGTACTGCACCCCTGGTGTCATATGAATAAATGGATAGTGGTCCAGAAGATGGTGGGGAAAAAATGACATTTTTATTGCTGGGCAACAGCATGATACTGTTGGTCAGATGACAGTGTGTCAGTGACAGAATCACAAGACCATTAGCTGAGTCAACATAAAAATGAAATTTCATTTTAAATAGGAAGCACATACTATCCTTTTGTTGTCAGAACAAGTACATTCCACCTACTATACTTCTTTCATCCTGCTGAATAGCAAGTAGCACCACACACAGCACTTTTTGCTCGCCTGTCTTTCTGTGTGCCTTTACTACAGATTTCAGGAGGTGGCCCAATATCCACTACCCAGAATGGATATTGGACCCTGCTAAGTGTCCATGCCTGTGACAATCAAGCCTTGAAATGTGCTGGGTACCTTGTGCAACTGTTGATCTGAAGCTCTGTGAGGGAGTTTAAAGTGTGATGACAGAAACAGTGAGGGAGGGAAAAGCATGTGGGTGTCAAACTAGCAACCACTCTTTTTGCTCTTAGGAGAGAAAGAACAGCTTTTGTTATGGTTTTGTGGTGTTTATCACAGTCAAAATGGTCACTGATACTCTGCAAGCTGCTCTTGGTCAAAGTCCCAGTCTAGTGGCTGACATTAATGATGCCAAATCCAAACTTCAGTGTTCGCTCAAACAAAAATCAGGTGGAAAGGGAAAAAGCTCAAAGCTACCCCAGAGGATCAGAAGTCCTAGTTCCCACTATTACAGAGTTTAGAGAAACAAAGCTTTTTTTTTTTTTTTTTTCAATCAGTTTACTGTTCTGTTAATATGTGGCAATAGACAGCACTGAATTGTGGCTTAAGCATCTTAGCCTCCCTATATTTTCTGAACTGCAGTCATATATTCTTGTGACTGAAACACTGGGACAAATGGAATGGATTTCCAATTTCCTCTCCTCTTCCAAACATGAATACTGTCAGCTGCTTTTCACAAGGGCTGATGAGACAACCAGCAATCAGCCTTTCTATTTTCATCTCTTCAGGGCTTAACTCTTAAGTGATGCAGCAGCAGATCTGCTCTGCTTCTCAGCACAATGCTCAGGGAGTTACTCATCCAGATGCTTTTTCCAAACAGGCAAAGCCACAAAAGTAAACACACTATTGTTTATGAGGACTGCTTTCCCTGTGATTATTGTCAAGTTAGCATCTTTTCACAGGTAGAGAAAATGAAACACATTTGTTAGTCAGGCATACTGACTGGCAATTTGATTTCTACTCCCTTGAATGGTTTGATCTGATTGACCAAAGCTACAGAGGGCAATTGATTTAGAGTCCCCTGACTGGAGAGCTGCAACTCCCTTTGCACTAGCTGAGGTTATGTTTCCTTAAGAAGTTTTCATTCATTATGAGATATTTTCTTTCTCTATGGACAAGTTATAAAAGAGAAGAAATTAAGAGCAAGAAGCCCTTTTAAATGCTAAATGAATTATTTCTGCAATAATCCTTCTGCCTACAGCAGATATTCTTGTCATTATAAAACCAAAGAAATCAATCATATTAAGATGATTTCTATCTCTTTAGTTTCAAGTATTCAACCTTCACAGCAGCTCCCTGCAGATATCCCATTCAAAGAGGATGGCAGGGAACTAGGTGACCATAATGGTCACACAAAAGGCTCAGAGTCTACATTCTTGCCTTGCCTCCTTTCCACAAAACTAAAGTCCATGGCAGTACACCTCCCCTGTCACATTGGTATATGTTCCTGCAGAGCCCAGTTCTGAATACCTTCTTGCCACATTCTCAAGGCTGCCAGCTGGCCTGCTGTTTTGTCAAACTTCTAATGCATTTAAGTGTGAGAACAACACCACTCAGAGAAGTCAACATTCATTAAAGTACCGTGACATTTTGTTGATATGTTAATATCTATATTTTTAAAAACAATTATTATAATCTGGATTATATACATGTATTTGGAAAAGGCTGGACATTTTAATTGGAAAGTGCTTTTTGTAAAGCTGTCTTTTTGTGTAGGAGTCAGACACTGCTTTTTTAGAGGCTCAGACACTGGTTATGTAGAGGTATTTCAAAATGCTACAAAACCCAAAATAATTACAAGCGTTTAAATAATTTGTTATTTGATTCTGGAAAATACTAATGGTATCAATTTCCAGAGCTGGTCAGACATGGAAGCCTGCAAATTTTGTTTTCTCACTTTATAGAAGTCTTTTCTGACAATATCCCACTGGAAAAGCCTGCACACATTCTCCTGTCTGCATGCAAGAGTTGTATAACTCTTCTTCTTTACTGGCAGAATGGATGGAAACAGAGCTCAGCATAAGGCCAACCCAAAAAGTAGCAGTGTGGCAAGTGGAATAATTTCATAGGAAAAAAGAAAAAATCAGTGTTGCAACTTGCTATGATCATAGATGGTAGAACCAGGCCCAGAGTTACTCATGAACAGCTCTGTAGCTGACTGCTCAGCTGCCTTCTTCTGCAAGTAGATTTTTTTAAGAATCCTTTATTTCACCAGCCTGATGTGAAGAAAAAACACAATTGCCTTATTGTGAAGGAGGATGGGCCTATTCTCTGTCAATAAGGAGCACTACCAAAGATATTCATTGTCTGTGTAATACATGCCTTAAACAAAAGATGCCATGTAAAGAGAATTGAGACTGTCCAATACTCACAAGTCAGCAACTCACAAAGTGACTTTCCTCCTTAGGCATATGCATTGCTAGTCAATCCCAGCAGTCAGCAATGTCAGCTAAAGGGTGATGATCATTATTGCTAATGAGTATTGTTGCAAACATGGGAAACAAAAGGCCATTTTTTGCACTTACTCATTTAGCTAATTCACTAGAATTACACACTTGCACTAAAGGGTGGGAGATCCTTCTTTAGCTGCCAACAAGGAATTTTTAAAAAGCATAGTTTTACCTGTGTCATAAGTCCTAACAATATTAGGAAATTAACCCCATGGCTACAAATAAACCTGTATGTCACTGCTGGCAAGAGCAGTCTGAAAGGCTGTGTACTGTCAGTCTGTAACCTGAGGCATGCTGACAACTGACTGACCTCCTCAAAACCAGAAGAATCAATTTCACTAAATTTTCTCAGCTGAAAGGAAGACAAACAGGTGATAACATGCAATCATAGAATGGCTTGGGTTGTAAGGGATCTTAAGTCACCTAGTTCCAGCCCGCCTGCCATGGGTAGGGACACCTTTCACTAGACTAGATTACTCAAAGCCACATCCAGCCTAGCCTGGAACCCTTCCAGGGATGGGGCAACCCTAGGTTCTCTAGGAAACCTGTTTCAGTGTCTCACCCACTCTCAAAATAAATAACTTCTTCCTAATATCCTATCTAAACCCATTCTTTTTCAGTTTAAAACCATTCCTTCCTGTCCTATCACTACAAGCCCCTGTAAAAATTTTCTCTACATTTTCTTGTAGGCCCTCTTCAGGTGCTGAAAGGTGCTATAGGCCCTGAAGTCTTCTCCAGGTTTAATAACTCTCAGCCTGTCTTCACGGGAGAGGAGCTCCATCACTCTGATCATCTTGGCAGCCTCCTCTCAACCTGATCCAACAGGTCCAAAACCTTCTGGGTCCCCAGAGTTGGACACAGTACTCCAGGTGAGGTCTCACAAAAGCAGAAAGCTGGAAAATCACCTCCTCTAATACAGGCCTCAATGTAGGCCAGTAGTTTGGCTCCTGCATGTATGGATGGAGATAGGTAGGAGTCATTATCTTCCCAAGCTCCCTGTTTTTTCAGCCAGCATCACAAGGAACTTTGGGATTTGTATATGTTTCCTTCTCCCACAAACTGTGCTGGGGTCAAATGTATCCTGAATTCCAGCCTTTAGATTTCTCCAGTTTGCTCACCTCCACAGGGCATTCTTGACTAAAATGAGCTAAAAGCTTGGGAATATCAGCTCTGCACACTGGAAGCATGAGAAGAAAAACACTGAAGCTCCTTCTGGGAAAGCTTTAGAAAGCAAAAAGTAAACAGAAGACTGCTGCCTTGATGATGTCATGCACACAAAAGAAGGTACAAGAGGAGCATTTGGTGCCAGACTGTGCAGATTTTAGACTGAGAACTCACACAGCACTACTATGGCACTGTGGGCTGTAAACCTCCCATGGACTATAGACTGAAGATCATGTCAAGGATCAGAGTGAGTGAGGAAGAGATGTGTATGATTTACCAGTTCACGCTGCTCCTTTGAGACAGCTCTGTGTACCCATTATGGTTTCAACTCTAATGTCCTACAGGAGATGCTATGTCCTGAGAGAAATTGAGATATGAAGTTTAAAAAGTTTAAAAATTGTTCCAAGGCCACTTCCTGCAAGTGATTTGTCACATTTCTTGGTTAAATTTCTGTTCTTATCGGGTTCTGCTTCATGACATTGCATGCAACATTTTTTGCTTCCCATTCATGATTACTGAGAGCTCACAGTCACAGTAGCACGTTAGTTATTATATTTCACACAAACAAAAAATGTTGGTAAGGGCTTGAATCTTTTTTTTAGTCAATCGGGGATTTTTTTTTTTTTGAATGAATGACACTCTGTAAAGAACCTAAACTTAGTAAATGACAGTTCACTATGTTTCAAATTATCATCATTCACTTCCACGTGAATGTTCAGTTTTTGCACTGTTCATTAAAAAATGTAGATTATAACCTTGTGGACCATGATGGATTGTATTTTGCAAATATGTATTTACAAAGGTTTTAATTATCGTATGTGCTGCATATATTTGCATGCAATTTGCATAATGTAATTTCACTGCCTATCATGCAGGCAATATCTTGGAGAGTCTTTACTGTGAAGACTCTTGATACATTTGACATTTTTAAATGTAGTTGCTGCTTTCATGCAGGAAAGGTTTTACCATTCTCAAGGGTGCACAATGCTGTATATCTTGGAAAATCAGCAACCATTCATGTATTCTCTGAGGCAATGGCTGATTTTTCAAAAGGGATACACATGCCTTCACCACAGACTGACAAGTGGATTAAATCCTTGATCTGCATGTTTGAAATTCATAACATGAGGCGTCACAAAAGCACAGTATCTTTTCCAATGGAAGCATGTGTGTAGAGAATATCTAATTTTTAACAAACACACACAAATTAGAAACTTTAATCTGAACATTGTGCCTCATTTAAGGTGCTCCTGGGCTCCAATATCACAAAAATACAGAATCACAGAATAGGCTGAATTGGAAGGGACCCACAAGGATCATTGAAGTCCAACTCCTGGCCCTTCACAGGACACCCAAGAGCCACACCATGTGCCTGAGAGCATTGTCCAAATACTTCTTGAACTCTGTCAGGCTGGTGCTGTGACCACTTCCCTGGGGAGCCTGCTCCAGTGCCAAACACCCTCTGGGTGAAGAACCTTTACCTGATATCCAACCTAAACCTCCCCTGACACAACTTCAGCCACATCCAGTGAAATCCAAGATTTTTACCATCTTATTAATACATATAAATCTAAACCCAGAGATGTTTAGCCTTGCATCTCTGTACCAGTTCCTGGGGATTTTTTGTATCCCCTTGCTGCTGCTTTGCTTTGATATATGTGCCAGAAAACTCCACCAAGAATGAATATGGATAGTAAGGATATGGTCATTCCTGCCATAAAAAAACCCAACTGTAATTCCTTTTCAGGATGGATAATTAGGAAGAAATATTCCTGCTAATTCTTCCAACCTGTCTGAAAGTTAGAGACGGAGGTCTTTTCTGTGCAAGCATGTAAAGACATCAAGAGGAATAGAATCATTCCTACCTCTGCTCTGGCCAACTACAGTCTTGGGGCTGGATCTGAAGGACTGGAAAGAGAGATAACATGGAGGGGAAACAGCCTGAAAATACATGGAAATACATATATATATATATATATATCCACACAAGAAAGAGATCAGGTAAACACGAGTCCCTCTTTGCTCCATGTCACTCCATCAGATCTTGCTGGATGCTTGGATATAAATTTTTTGCACCTATTAAAAGAATAAATCGTAGATGTCTTCCCTAACCACAAGGAAAAAAAGTGGAAGCACAGCTCCTTTCTTCCCTCCTTGCTTTGTGTTTTGTGGTCCTGTCAAGGAACAGGAACATATAGAAACATCTTAGAATCCCATTTCCATTTCCATACAAACCATACTTTCAAAATAGCATGAATTGCAGCCTTTAGATTTCTCCATGATATTTGCTTACTTTCACAGGATAATCCAAAGTTTCCCTTTAGGGTCTATATTTTTAGCTGATTCTCTCATGCCATCACTTACTGTAACCATCTTATATTAGAAGAGTTAAGAGAAATACACAGAATTTAGAGGCCTTTTCTCAATACAAATCAAATTTTAAATATGAAGACATGAAGAGTGCATCACATATCTTGCATTAGCCTGCCATTACTGGTTTGCATATAACCTGTTTTTCATACCTGCACAATATTTCTAGAATGCCTTTTCCACACTCATGCTTGAAAACAGAAGCTTTGTTTAGGAACTGCTTTTTGCTTTGCTAGCCCTTTAATGAAGCTGTGTCTGCAGAGGAACTGGCAGCTGGAGGTAAGAGCCCATTATCCATTCCATACCAACACGTACTAAAATGGGCTTTGAAAATCAGGTTGAATAAAATGAAGAACAAAAGAAGAAGTATGATTGAACCCATGATAAAATCACAAACCTCATGAAGATATTAATGAAAGCTATCATATGTTAGAATATCTCCCTAAATGACTGTTTCTACCAAAACAATTTGAAATTTTTCCTCGTCTGCCATTCTCTCTTTTTCATGTTCTGTGCATAAGTGAACATCCAGATTACTATGAATGTTTATGAATAATATAATTTCCACTCAAATATTTATAAGTCATTCATTTGAAATAACATATTGATATGGGAAATATCAAATTCATATTATGCTAGTGAGTCTCCTAAGCACCTAAACCACTCCAGTGAGAGAATCAAGTAATACTTTAAGGCTTGAATAAATAAACACAGAATAAATAAAACTATTAAACTTCAATAACCTACTAGCACAGCATTGTATTGTGTCAGTAAAGAAAAGCTCACAAACTGCTAGGAAACCAAGAAACCAATGAATAATTTGAATAATGAATTCACCTGAAAATAAATCAATTGTTTAATGAACAATTGCTGAACATTAAACAGGTGCAATACCTTGAACGTTTTTTTATAATCCACTTTGTTCAGACAATTATATTATATTTGGCCTGAAGCAAAAGTTAGAGAGCATTTTAAAATGTATAAAAGTATCATTGATTTACCCTTCTGCAATTACTGATGTCTTAAAGCTGTAAGTGTTTATTCCTGTAGCTATACACTTGTGAAATGAGAAATTTAAGCACAGTCCTATGTTTTTCTAAACCAAATTTAGTTCAACACCACCTGGCTAAGCTCTACACCTTGGAGCTCCTGCTGCAGCAAGCAGAGCTAGACTAGGACAGTGGCAGTCTTTTAGGCATTTAGGTCTCAGGTATCCAGTCCCTATTAAAACCAAAAATGTTCTGAATATAACTGGAAATTTATCAGATATCTTTCTCAGAGGAACCACTGAAATGTGTCATCTTGTTTAAATGTTCTTATTAAAGACTAGATCATAAGATTATCATTCAGATCGTTCAAGAGTTATTCCTTCCAGGTGTCATCACTGAGAAAGCTAGGATTGCAGATACTCACTGGCATAAGGAAAAGGTTCACACAGGCTCCTGCTAGCTTGCAGAATGATGATACAATATTGCATCCCACAGTAACCTTTTTTTGTAGCATGCGGGGCCGGAGTAGCCTCAGTGAGGGGCATATTTAAATACTGAGTTTGCCTGCAGCTATACCTGCCTACCCTCCTGACTAACTAGGAATCAGAAAAAGCACATTTTAAAGCCTTTTTCTTTTTTAAAAAAAATATTAATATGCAGAGTTACTCAAGTGTAAACATAAGTGAAGTTTTACTAAAAGGGATAGGTTTCATTTAAGTTATGTTAATCAGAAATGTATCTTGAAGATTCTATTAAAAAAAAAAAGATTTAAAACCCACTTATTGATTATAAGCATTAATAAAAATTGTGAACAGATATACATTTAGAAAGAGTAGAATGATTTGCCAAAATCTTGCTCACACTAGACGTATTCTTACAAGTACTTGAAACATGAGTAAAATTGTAGGAGTAAAAGAGTTTCATATACTTTTTATATGGCCAAGCCAAACTGAAATTAAGTAAATGTACATTGAGGAAACTAATGACATTCCATTAGACTAAACAAAATACAAAAATGCATCAAAGTCACAACTCAGAAGACCTCCATTCTTGAAAGTGCCTAATTTACCAAATCACAAAATTAATGTACAATATAACCAGATTAATTTCAAAATGGACAAAACAAATATTTATCTTTGTTAGTTCTGTACTGGAGATTGAGAAGGCATCTTTTTTCCTTCTAAAAACAAAGTTTTACGTGAGTGAATTGGAAGATTTCTTCCAGGCAATATGTTTGGATATCTTTTCTGGTATCAGCTATTTTCCTGATGGAAACTTGTCTTAGTGACCATCTGTCCCAAAAAAAAATGGAGGCTTTGCTTCTGATGTAGAAGCTGTGTTTGAACTCTTAATTTATGCAGTCATGGAATAATTTAGGTTGGAAGAGATCCCTGGAGATTTAATAGCTTAGGAAGATATACAGTCCATGCAATCTCCCTTTAAGTAATTTGTCTCATTCCTGTCATTTTCTTTGGATCATTAGAGTCATGTAACTTGGGAGACAACAAATCTGCTACTATAAATTAAGTTTTACACTTTTACTTAGGAAGATAAAACTTCTTTTATATTTCATTAATCCATTGACCCCAGAGCAATCAAGTGTTCCTAGGATCAAATTCTATTAATTAGTGATGGTGTTACAACTTACTAATGGAAAACTGAAGCAAGCTTTTTAAAAATAGTACCTGATTTTGTCTGGCTTTTGAACAAAGGCACAACTGTAAAAGATAAACTTGGCTTTCCTCCTACAAGATACAGTGAGAGAGAACTCTTTCCTTTTCCTTTCATGAATTTAGCCAGAGAGGAAGAATGTGCACGGAGCAACAGAAAACACATCCTTGTCAATTGCTTCATGCAGTATTGGGATATGCAAAAAATCGGAAAGGCAATGTGGAGAAACTTGTCTTGAGTAAAAATGCTGCATTTATGGACAAGGCAAGTTGTAAGAGTAAAAGCCAAATGGGATCAACTACAGCCTGCTGTCAGGACGCTGCATGGGCCAGCTGCTCCTTGAGGGCTGGGGAGCTGGGAG
This sequence comes from Peucedramus taeniatus, assembly GCA_013400575.1. Classification (NCBI taxonomy): domain Eukaryota; kingdom Metazoa; phylum Chordata; class Aves; order Passeriformes; family Fringillidae; genus Peucedramus; species Peucedramus taeniatus. The sequence goes on from WBNO01001442.1 coordinate 25,115, forward strand.
CTGAAGGGGAGCCCCAGGCAGGGCAGGACAGGTCTGTGCCAGCCAGGGCTCAGCCCAGCTGTGCCCAGGCCAGGAGAGCCAGGGACACCAGGTGCTGTGGACAGGTTCAGCATTCATTCTGCTTTCAGCCTTTTGAATGATTTTTAAAATCTCTTAAATAGAGATGGGAAACATTGCCTGCTTAATGTTTCTGTCCCACAAGTACAACTGCTACAGTCATCACAAACATGCAGCATGTCCAGGCAGAAGAGAGAATGACCCTCGTGACAACAAACTGGACCATTGCCATTTCCTGAAAGTAAGAAAGAAAAGGAAAATCAAAACCATGGAGAAGGTGGAAACTCCCCAGTGTTGTTATTTCCTTTTACTCTGTGGCTGAATGACACGCAAAAGGTTTCGAATCAATCTCAAAGAAACCACTAAACAAAATCTACTCTACCTCTGTCAATAAACAAGCTCTGAAAGCAATTTTTTAAATCCAAGCTTATACATGAAAATCAGAGAAAAAACAGTTACTTCTAGGGAAGCATTCAAAATAAAAAATACTTGCTTATATTCATCCACTGAAATACCAACAAATCCTACAGAATTTAAGGTTAAGTCACATACAAGTTAAGAGAAAAGAAACAAAAAAAAAAACCAAACGCGGGGGGGGGGGAAGAAAATAGCCTTCTCAATAAAATTACTCTTGTGGGACAAATGTAAGAACAGCAGTCTGAAACTTTGAATACAAGGACTGCTCCTCACAAAAAGGTAGAAGGGATAAAGGAGGAAAAATTGATGAAAGTGGAGAGAGCCAGATAAAGAGGTCTAGATTTTCTGTATTATGTCCTGTGAGCTGTAAGTAAGGGAAGACTACACAGCTGGTACTACCTCAGGAGAAACCTGGGATGTGATTAAAAGCCAAACAGGCAGAGTGCTTTCATTTGCTTCCTGCTGTCTTAGAAAGGACAAATGTTTGAGTTTTCCAAGTTCCCTTTAACCTTCTACTGGTGGCCACCTGTGCTTAGTCCTATACTTTCCTCTCTACTTGATTTCTGGTACATTAAAACTTCTTCTTTCCCATCCCAGTGAGAACTAAAGCATGGGGAATTTTAATGTGCCCAGTCAGGAGGAATGGACACAAAGGACAGTCCTATAAGAAGCCTGAGCCTTGAGGGACTAGCAATTCTATATGGAGCCAATTACTTATTCCTCGAGAATACCCTGGGGTTGATTCTGGATCCTCTAACTGTGGTCTGGTAACACCTACTTATCTGAGGGATACAAAAGGAAATAAATGAGCTTGCTCAGGGTTAGTAAACTTCAGTCAGTTAGAAAAATGAAGGAATATGAAGATACTATCAAGGTCACTTCAATAATGGTGCATTTCAGAAAGTCCATGGCAGGCAGATGACACAACGGTAGGGAAAGAATGCAGATATGTCAGTATTTTGAGGGTTTTAAAGAAGAGTGAATAAATACAGATATATAAAACATTGGCACGAAAATAATTTTCTGAGTGAATTAAAACTAAGAGAGAAGGCAGAGAGGGAAAAGAAATGTAGTAAATTCCTACATGGCAGTCAATGTATTTCCAGTTGTAGAAAAGGAAAAATATTTAACCTAATGCCCCATTTGACAATATTTAGGAAACAATACTAATGGAAAGAGGAGAAAAAAAATTGATGCATGATCTTTATGAAATAACATGCTAATTTGACTTAAGAGGGAATAAAAACATAAATATACACCAAATTAACCATCACTTAAAATCAACAACTGTTTACTAATTAATTAGAGTCATATTAAAAAAAAATTGTGCAGTGAACTTCTCTCTGCAGTTGTTATTGGGGGAAGAAGAAGGAGATGGGAGAGCTGTGTAGATGTGAAACCTATGTATCATCTATATAACAACCCCAGATAAAAGCTAAAAGGGAATTACATGAATGGGAATGAATTCTATTTGCCAATCTGTTTTCAGCTGTCCTCTAAATCCTATTTGTTGTGATATAGGGCCACGCACTCTGTCCTGGACAGTGATCCCCACTATGGCCAAGAAATCCTTTGCCACCCTTTCCTTTTTCTCATCTGATTGTCTGTTATTTCCCCAGTTATTCTTCCTTTCTACACTACACAGCCTTCACCCTTACACACTGTCTAGATATTGGAACTTCATTCCATGAAAGCCTCTAGATACTGCCATGATTTAAGTGACAGAGGAACATGAAGCTTCTCAGCCACTATTTTGTGCATGAGAGGCAGTATCTCTGCATGGGCAGCCAGTGATTGCACACTGAAAATAACATTTTAATCCCTACTGAAATGCTACTAAGTAGAAGGATGCTGCCTCAGTTAAAAAGAATTAGCTGTAAAAGACTGTCTTTGTATTGGTGGTAACTACACAGTTTTGGCAGAGGAAGAACAGAACTATCCCTAGAAGTCTGACTCAGTGCAAAAAATGAAATGGCTACAAAAATGTTATTTATTTCCATCAGCATCAAGTTTAACTGTGCTACAAGATGCATAAACACCACTAAAATATAAATGTATGTTTGCATTCTGAATAACAATTTAAAAAAATAAATACATATGTTTAACAAAATGAGAGCTTGAGCCAGTATTTGTCATGGAGCTGCTTGAACTGTCTAAAATGTAAGTGGTACAACACAGTAACACTCTTACTGTGAATTCAATTATGACTTGGAAACTATATTTTTGCATAGAAAACAGAAGGGAAACAGAAACTATATAATGATAGAAGTAAAATATCACTCCCAAAAAAAGATACCATTCTGTCATATCCTAGTCATGTATATATACATTATATATATTATGAATGTGTGCCATATAATTCTGCCAGCCAAGAAAACAGGAAGGCAATAAACAATTCTGGGGAAAAAATAGTGTAATTAACAGACAATAAAAGTAATATTTACTAGGTCAGTTTTTACTATCTTGTTGAGGAAGTCTCTACCTTAGGACTCAAAAGCTGCGGACATAAATGAATTCCAGCTTAGGTCTGTGTTGCCTAATAGCCAAACAGAGCAGAGGAATGATTTTGTTATGTGTCTGTCTAATCAATGTCCAGAAATAGCAAAGATTATTTTTCAGGGCAGGTTTGACAGAGAAGTGTGTGATGGGAATTGGTTTGATAAGACAACCTTTTAAAATGCTATATTCAGGAAACCCTTAGAGAAGCTCATACCAGTATTTATTTGACAGCCTTCTCTGTAAAAAAATCTTTTTTCTCTTTAAAGAAAATAAAATTAAAATCGTGAAGCTCCGTAAGGAGAGATTTGACTTCCTCCTTTCTTTTTCTTTTTTTTATGAAATCACAAGTCTAATTTACTACGCTTGGAGTTTTTTATTATATTGAAACAGAAGCTCATTTGAAGCCAATGAGCCCCTTCAACAATAATGGAAATAGATACTGCTGCTCCATTCTCCTCTCTGACACCACCTTTACCACATACCATCTCATCACCATAAACCAACTAACATTAGCCCACATTGGTCATTAGCTGCTTTGCAAGGAACTTTCTGTTTAATCATTTATAAGGAGAAAAAACAATACCAAGAAAAATTACCTCTTTTTACTGCCTCAGAAAAAGAGGTGAGGAAAACTGTAATACAATCATACAACAGTATGTAAAACTATCATACAACATTAATTTATTCTGTGTCCCAACTAAAACACAGTACCCAAAACCAAGATGCTTTATCCTCAGAAGTGCTGCAGTGTAGAAGCATTTATTATTGACTGTTCACATCTTCTTCAACTAGGTTGTCACCATGATTTTAACATTACTAATAAACCAAATACCTAGTGATAACAGGCTATACTATTGTAAGACATGTAAAAATTATTATATGTTACAATGCACAGTATTTTCAGAGGCTATTTAGAGCCTTCATTGCTAATGTATTTCATTCATTGAGGCTTTCTTTGAAATCATAAGAGTTAAGCAATTGCTTTATATAAAATGAAAATGAGGATTCTTGTGTTGATGCATACCTCCAGTAACTAAAATAGAACAGTAATACAAAAGAATTCCAAAAATTAAAAAAAAAAGAAAGGCTGCTTTGTCCCATACCTCCAAGTAGAGTGAAGCGCAGTTAGTAAGCCAAGTGCACACATAACACTAGGGCTAGGAGAAACCACAGTGTTCCATCCCACAGTTTGCCCAAGTTAATTTCCCAGAAAATCTATTCACACATACCAGAAAATAGTCATGCAAGAAATACCTGCGGAACAGTACTCCACTGACAATATGAAGTAATTTGAAATCCATCTTAACTTTGCATCTTCATAGTATAAAGTTCCTTGAGTTCTTTGACTGGTCCTACAGACAATTTTGTAGCCCAGAAATATGGACTCCAGCTACTCCTTAGTGTGATACTAAATCCCTAATTATTCAACCTCTTAATGTCTTCTCTTTTGGGGCATGGATCTGAAACAGCCACTGCTATCCTAGCATTATAGAAAGAAAACAGTTTACAACATCCCAAGAATGTGTGGGATAATTATGAGTATAATGTCTGAATTAAAAAAGAGTAAAGAGCAAAACTATTTATTTTCCCAAGTAGAAAAGTAAACAAAGGGTTTATTTTCTCCGGATTCAAAAAGCCTTTGGAACCAAGAGTGCGTCTGAGATCTGATATCTAAAATAAGATGGAAGAAAATAAACGGAGATGGAAATATTATTAGTGATTTGGTTTATGCTTCAGACTACTGGGACTTGCTCACTGCTGCATGATGGAAAGTTTGAAAATTTGCTTCTAGTTTCAAACATAGATATACACCCAGAATTCTTTTCATCCCCCCTTTTACATGTACTTGTCAGAATTTCATATATGTAACAATCTTCTTCAGCATGCTTTTACACTAATTTCTTTATATGCAAAACATAAATTTGAATCTTTCTTCAGCCTGTTTACATCCTTGGCATTATTTGCCTCTTTGTTCATTTCTATATTTGATTTCTTTCTATCAGCAGCTACATGTGCAATGTCCTTAAATACTTTTGCCTGTGTGCCTCATCCTCATTTGTCTTGAGAAAGATTTAAGCAGCAGCTAGTTTAGTCATTTTAAGCTCATTATTTCCTATCTTTATTCATGAGCTTACTTCCTTCCTGCTATTTATTTTTTCTTATTGTAATTGTATAAGCCTATCAGATTTTTCTTAAAAAAACAGCTACCTCCTTTTATATATATTGTTCACATATGGTTCTTGTTTGGCTTACTACTATATCCTTCCACTTGGCAGAAAACAGGAATGCTCAAATAGGCTGAAAAAATCACGTTCTTCTTTATGCACAGCACCTTATTGATATACATTGTTTATATACATTTTGAAAAAGTTGTTCTTGTCATTTATACTGCAAGTTCTTAAAAGAAAAAGAAAAAAAATCTGCCTTTGGAATTTCCATGTATAATTTGAAATAATGTAAATCAGAAGCAGTGCTTCTAATGCATATGTGATCTAATCTTCAGGCATATGTATATTACTTATTACTTGAGGGGATAAGAATCCTGAGCATACAACAGTTGTAGAAGTATTGCTTTCTTTCAGTTAGCAATTTTTTAAATCCCTTTTAGCCTTTAGAGATTCTAACAATTTTCATATTGCTATTTCTCTATATGGTTACATATGTGTTTGAACATATATTCCTATGCACCTGTACTTAATGAAAAATATCTAAATCTGGTTACCTGTTTACCGTAGTATTTTCTTTCTTTACAGACCCTCTGCTCCCCAGGTACATAGAGATCTCACTGCTCAGCTCAACTCCTGTTAGCTTTCCCACTACCTGTCTTGGACTTGGCAGGAAAATCACCATGCCTCAACAAGTGCCAGCATACATGCTGCCATGCCTCTCCTGTGTTCAAATGGATTTGCTCTCATATGGGAGCAGCAAAGAGGAACTACAGGACATTACTCCTGGCAGTGCATCTCCAACACACAATGTGCCACAGCCAAAGCTGCAGACTTTAACCCAGCTCTGTTCCCATCTCTGTCAACTCAAAATATACATTAAACTCTCACAGTGAGTGCAGAAAGGTCTGGGTTCATAGGGAATAGGTAGGGGAAGATGAAAAAAAACCGAACGTTTGCATCTCAGAACTTTTGCATACCTGGTTGAAGAAGTACTGCACATGGGAACTGGGATATCACTACCTTAAATGCCTGGGGTTTGTGAATCCAGGTCTTTGCTAGTGTTAATGACCTCAAAAAATGATTTGGAATATTTCCACTTCTGAACTTTGATCAAAGAGATGAAAAGAACCCATTAGTGCTGTGGTCAGGAGGAAGCTCAAACCCTCTCACTCACAGTCAATTTCTCTTTCCTGAGACAGACAGAAAGCAAGCTGTGGGGTTTTGTGTAGTTGTTGGCTACTGGGCATTTTCACAGCACTTAAGCGGTGTGATGCAGAGATTAAGAGAAACTGAGAGGTCAGAAGGTAGTGGCAAGGGAGAAAATCTTGGGCAAAGCGATGATCCAAATAAAGTCCATTTCTGTTTACCTTATCTCTAACTGAGAGTTTGTGCCCTTGTGCATGCCTAGTCGTGGACAGCACAGGCCCTTTATAAATGACAACAAAAATGGAGTACATCTGGCTGCTCTGGCTTCTGCCATGAGGCTGGCAAGGCGCATCTGACCAAATAAGCAGCAGCCATGTGTGGTAGCTACCAAGATGTTATTAGGACATAGAAGCACAGGGCATTGGTTATGTTGGCCTCCTATGACTGAGCACTGGCCTCTCCAGCTCTGATGAAGTTGGCTGCTGGGAAGATGTCCGTGTAGCACAAAGTTAAATCAGTGGAACTCCAATACATTATAGGACTAATTTGCAGTGTCTTGTCAGTGTGTCTTTTGGAACATGTGGTGGTTATCTGATACAGCTTTTGTCTGTGTTATTCTTACATGCATGTTTCCAAGCCTTGCCTTTGGCATACCAAGTTCTGCTGCTCTCCAAATTTGGACTTGTTCCCAAGGTCTGGGTAGGTAACTTTGAAGGTGCTTGTACGGACTTTGTAACGGGACAGAATCTTTGGGTCAGTTTGTATCAGCAGAATATAAGGGGCTCTCCAAACAACTGAATCAGAAACAAAAATACCTAGTTGAAAGTTCAGTACAATTGAGACCTTACAACGTGAAGCTAAAGTAGAAGGTTTCAATTGAAAACAAAAATTAAAACAATTCAATTAAAATCAGTGGGAACAAATATTTTGGCCCAAACTCAGTTTAAAACATGCGGCAGCCAGCATGAGAGGCAGAGGTTGTATGTCATGAAAGAGTCCAGAAAGGGTAATGTAAGAGACCAGCTGTCCTTAATGATATGTGTATACAGGCCATAAATCCTCTTGGTTTACAGATCTCTAAGCTGGAAACAGAAACTCAACCATTTAGTTAACAACTGACAAGAGATATTAGCAATGGCCTCTCAATAGGTACCACTAACATGGAAAGAAAATCTGCCTTATCTGTTTGTGTTTAGATCTAAGAGAATTAAATATATTGAAAAAAGTTTCATGAAGTGTGGCATTATTCTTTCACTAACTTAAATGCATGTCTGCTTTGCTTTTACAAGTCTCCCCAGACAAGAGGAATTCAAGGCAAGCCACATTCAATGTACTATACAGGAGGCAGTAGTTTCAGGGGCTTCCTTTGGCTTAAAATAGATTCCTGAGAATTTTCACTGAGTGCTATATATTTCTTGAAGGAACTGAATCTATTGAAATGCACAGAGATGATGTTCTGACTTTTGAGAGTATAGCAACAGAACGTCACAAACGACTGAAAAGTGTGACAGGGCTATGAAATAGGACCCAAATTATACAATAAATGTAAAGCTTCAGGCTCCAGAAATATTTGAAAGAAGGCCTAAAGAAGGCAGTCAACTCCTAGGTATTCTAGACTTCAAAGATGAAAAGACAAATAAATGTGCAAAGTGGGAGGGATGGTAAAATCTGTGGGAAAATTCATGGCAAGCTTGACAGTCTCTATTAGTAGCTGTCAAGCACTTAGAAGGAAGAGCACAATGGCATTCAAGCTTGGACAGAGACTTTCAAAGTTACAGGGTTAATACATTTCCTATTTTTAGGTATTTTGATAACAGTACAGGGACCTAGGCATTTTCAGATGTTTTGGAAAAATGCTGAAGGATAGGATGCTTACAGAATAGGCTGAATAGAGGGCACTTATGATAACAGAATGCCCCTATGCTTTAGCAGGGGAAGAGGATAGGTTAAAGAAGTTTTACATATTCACTTACAGAAAGCTGCCAATAGCAAGAACTAGTCACATAACATTGGTGCTCAGCAAAGGTGTCACTGGTTAAATATAACTGCAAAATAGAGTGGGGTTTTACCAATTGTAATTATACTGTTTGAAAATATATAATGAAGCTGGGATACTACTGATAGAGACAACATGAATTCTCACAAATAAAGGTGTATTGTTGCACATGGGAATAGTAACCAAAAAATCTGTCTCGGGAGCTATATTGCTGGACTATTATTTGTGTTACTATAAGGCTACATGGAGACATTTGTTCCAATTTTTTCACGGGAAGAATTAAATCTGTGTTTGCCAGATATGTCCTAGAAATTGCTGGATCTTGTCCTGGTCTACCACCTGATAGGCAGCAATCTCCCCAGCATCCATGTACAGCAAAGCTGCATTGGTTACATTGGCCAAGCCTCATGGATGTGTGGTAATTGAGAGGGATCAGGCAGCTGTGGAAATGTGAGTCTGGTTGGATCCAAACAACTCTGCAATAATTATACAGTCAGCTCTCATTCAAAAATACTGGAAGATGAAAAATTACCATGATCTGTCCAACCACTTTAACTTTGTGCCCAATATGTAACCTGATTTCTCACCTTGATGGGACTAGAGTCAATCAGAAGTTACTGAAACTAATAGAGTTATAGTACCATGTACTAGAAAAAAATGTATCAGGACTGATACCTATGTACAAAATTGGATTGGTTTTAACTTTAGAATTCCAAAAGCTTCTTGACATGAAGCTTTACATGAAACAATATACCAGGATGGTATTAGCTCCTACCACACAGCTGCACTCAGCATTTACCTGCTGTCTAGTCTGTATCTGCTCAGGTTAACCCATAGCCAAGGGGTAGCACAATGGAGGAAAATGCTATTGGAAGACACTAAAGAGACATGGGGCCAGATTACGAGGGCTACTGATAGTCTGCTCTTTGGGCTCCATCAAGCATTTAAAACTCCTTTCTTTCCCATATGCATAAAATTTCCTCTGTGGAGAATATATGCTTAGGTTACCTAGAGGATCATCATCACTGTGCTGATGAGAATACGTGTAGAAGAGGAGAGATACAATTATATTATCTTGAGAAAATGTCTATCCCCATCCTGAAGAACTAAATCAGTTCTTGAACTAGAAAAGAATAAAACTGAGATTATAAAACCAGCAAGAACTCAGAATTTAAAAAATGTGTTGTCTTAAAAAAACAAGAGAATAATCTAGGTCAGTGTTACTTGTAGCATCGTGAAAAATAGCAACCAGACACACAAAAAGGGAAAGAGAGGAATAAAGGTTTATTGGGCAGTGTCAGGACAATTAAATGTCAAAAAAACACCCAGTCTTCATAAAAGATAAGTGATAAAAATACCATCACATAAAAGTTGAAAATAGCAGAATAACCTTATAGGAATAAATGTCCCATTTTTATGAATGTGACCTATCGGATGAATTACTAAAATCTTAGCATGGGCAACTGAAGATTAGAAGGACAGCATGTAGCTATAAGTGAGTATGTACTGAACTAATAACCTTAAAATACATGACTGAGAAAACTCATAGAATAAGCCATAATCCATTTAAAAAGCTTTAGATGTGAAAGGACAGCAGTAACAGGTAGAATATAGATAAAGTGATGCTCTATTTAAAGACATATGGCATATTCAGCAAAGAGAAAGTAACTCTTTTCCAACCTTTTTTTTTCCCTAAAGAAATAAAATTCAAAGAGAGTTTGAGACACTTAAAGATATCCAGTGAAGGTTGTAATGAAGCATATGAAAGGAAGCAAACTAAAAAAAAAGAAGACAAGAGAGGTAGTGGATCAAAACCAAATTAACTTCATTTCATGAATTCATCATTTGAGCCATTCCATAGCTGTACTTCCATATCTTTCAGAGATGTGCATACTTCTTCTAATCCAAGGTTTTTATATTCCTCTAGAGTGGGACAACCTAATCCTTTCCATTCTCTCTTTCAGCTGAATCTTTAAAAGCTTATTTATACATGAAAGTGCCTGCCTAATTTACTTCTCCTGCTTTTCAGGGGATGGTGCTGAATTCACTCTTAGAGGTGTCTTTGATCCTATCAGAAAACCAGAAGTTTTTCCTGCAGACTGTCAGGAGTTTGAAAAGACTAACCAGACTTCTAATTACTGTGTTAAGGGAGGCAAAGCCTTGTGCTTTTAATCTGAAGATGAGCACAGATTACAGAGACTATATCCAGAATTAAGGAACTTAAACCTCAGTTTATTTATGTTTTCTCAGCAGAAATTCTAGGGACAGGAAGATAAAATGCCCTCTGAGAAGAGAAAAAATTACAGTGTGTAAGGATCTACTGTGCCCTGCCCTAGAAAGCATTACCTTAGGTTAAAAGGTACTGCACAAATACCTAAATCTAGTCAATGAAATGTGAAATCAAAGAGAAAACGTGCTCAGATCAAGAGATTCCTGAAAGAAACATTAAAAGAGTCTGGAGTAAGTACGGAATGTGTGCATGTTAGCAGTTGCATATGTTTAGTGAAATGAATTTAAAGCACATAGATCACCCACACAAGTTTATCCAAGATGCTGGGGCACCATATGATTATTCATTTACTCATCTTTAAATGGAAAGCAAACTTCCCAGAAAGCAAAAGTGTGAGGTCTTGCTAGAGACAGCTTTAGAGTTCCTTCTATCCCCTTCCTTCATTTATTCCCAGACACAGTCTCATGCTGAGCCCTCTTCTGAACAGTAGTAATCAGTTTGCTGAGTGGTGCAGGGAATCACTATGAGTTTCAAGACTGCACTAATTTACTGTCAGGGCTAAAGCCCTGTCTGACACATCAAGGACCAAGCAGCAAATAGCTGGTATACATGGCAGTTCACTAAAATCTCTGTTAGCTGTATGAAAAAAAGCCCCCAAATTTTGGAAAGATGCTAGCAGCAGAGTTTGAGGGTACAGTTATGCAGTACTTCCTTGGATTAAAGTCTACCAAAAGAATGTAAATATTATTCCCCAGGTATCAAAGCCCTACTGAAGGAAAAGGAACTTTACAGAATCTATTCACATATTTGATTGCAAATATAGTAAAAGAGGTGCTCTTTTCTGACAGACTGGAAGCAGATTTGCAGAGACATGCAAATAATATTTCAGTTAAACTTACAAACTGCTTCCAATTTGAGAATGATGAAAACATCTAAGTAATTTAAAGTGAACTACTTTTCCAGCCACTACTCAAAAATCAACTGCAAATCCATCTTTGAACAGCTTGTGGAGAAAAAAACCACCCTGTCTGTATTTAAGATGGTAACACAGTACAGCTGAGAAACTATTCTTTTGCAAAAAAAAAAAAAAAAAAAAAAAAAAAAAAAAAAAAAAAAAAAAAAAAAAAAAAAGGTGTAAAGGGGGGAAAAAAAAAAAAAAAAAAAAAAAAAAAAAAAAAAAAAAAAAAAAGTAGAGAAAGCACACACTGGTCTAAGGTGATGAAGGCCAGTCAGCAACTTGGAGCACAACCACACAAGGCCTGTTTCTAGTACCTGGAAGTTTTTAAGAAGAATATAAGGTTCATATCAAGCCAAGGTGAAGATTTTAAAATTATACTAATGTGTTGAAACAGTCAAGTGTCACTGAGATTTTTCAATGACATTTTTCAGATATTGCCATTTTGTATAAAGAGGGTTTTGTAAACAAAATTATCACAAGGACCACCTCAAGACAAAATTGCCTGGATCTTTCCTTGAAAAAAAAACAGTGGCGTTAACTGACTCACAGTGTCATTTTTAACCACCAGAAATCTTGCATTTCAACTCTAAATGTTCCAAAGATTAGTAAAACAGGACTGGCAGATCCAAGGCTACCAAATATGATTAGACTAATAACACACAAAGAAGAAATCTTGCATAGACAGAGATGCTGGAGGAAAAGCCTCACATATATTTAGAAATTAGTTATTTCTGATTTAATATTATAAAACTATGGGACACCCTCACTTAAACACAATGAAAGCTTGCCCTCTGAATCCATCATAATAAATGCATGATGTGACAGAGTTAGAGAAATTGTGACATTAATCCTATTTTTAACGCTGCATAGCTGAACCTGATAGCATCACCAAGAAGCAAAGGAGAGGGACATAACACAATGTAGTGTTCTTGGCAAGCTGCAAATTAGAACAGGGATCTCAGAACCTGAGACTCATCCAACCTGTTTCAAGTACATGAAACACAAAGGATGCAAATAAACCATAATAATAATGGATTATAAAAATAACAGTCTGTAGACATATCACAAAGATATGACCTGTGAACAGTGGAAAACAAGTAATTTAAGTAATTTTCCCATTAAGTACTAAAGGAAGGAAGAATCCAAAGAAAAACTATATTGTGCTTTCCAGACCATAAAAAAGCATTTTCAATTTAAAGAAAAAAACCCAACATCCTTTACACTTTGATGCTTTTGTTTTCCTTTGATGGTCATTTCAACAAGGGTTCATGAAAAAATGTCTTCCCTGTTCACCATGCTTGCCTGGGTATGAGTGCCTGGGGATTTCATGCACTGTGGTGCATGCATAGATGTGCAGTAGCCAATATGTATGAAGATAGCTAATGAGTGGAACATTATATAAAAACATTTACTGAATTTATCAGGCTGTAATCACAGCAAAGTTCCTGTGATTACACATTTCAAATGGCTTCCTGACTGCACCTCCTAAAAATTCACCAGATCACATGTGTGTTAATACTAAGAACCACACTTATTTAACCCTTTGCTTTTTATTCAGACTCTGATTTCTGACACTTAAAGACCAAGTTCACTTTCTCTCTGAATCAGTCACTGGTAATCTGCCCAGACATCAAGGTCTTAAAAAAACAAGAGAATAATCTCTTGAGCAGGCTTAAATCAAAAATATGGCAAATTGTACAGATAAATAAATTGAATAAAATGAGTAAATAAACCAAACATAAGAGACTAGGCTTGACATAAGAAAACCCTACCGAATTTGTCACCACTGAAGAACACAGATTGCTTGAATTATCTCACACTTTTGAAACCCACTGGTAACAGCTTCCAACTAACATTTTTGCCTAGCTGGCACATCCCAAACATTTACTAAAACTTGGGCTGATATTATTGTTTATTACTAAAATTGCCTGTGACCTCCTAGGGTAAGATTTTGTTTACAGTAATTTGTACCTTGGAAAAATACCTGTCTCTTTGCCTACTGTTTACCTCGTGCTCCCTTTTTTTATTGACATCTTTTTAAAATACCCAGAACAATTTTGTAATTTCTATTATAGCTGCAGCAAAAGATTGTCTTGCCTTTGCAAAAATTCTTTTGTGACCTTCTTTTGAAAAGTTCTTGCAAACTCCATCCTGAAATTTGTGAGGGCACACAGAATTTTTATTGGACTGTCTTTTGAAAACACACATTTAGTCAATGCTCATCCCTCTCTTAAGTGTTCAGGGCCCAGGGAAGGGCTCTTGGATCAACCTCCTGCTCAAAAGAGGATAAGCTCTGAGGTTAGACCAGGCTGAGATCCATGGTGAAAAGTATTGGAATCAGGGTCAGAGCAAGGAGATCAAACAGATCAAACAGGAGACTCCTGTGGCAGCTTGAAAATCTCCTTAGCCCCAATAGTCACTTCCAAAGTGTCACTGTTTTTTACCTTGATGGTATTGTTGCTTCTAGAGATTGCATCGTGAGATAGCTGACACCTACACTTCATTTTCCCAGATGTAATAATTACTACAAGAACAGCAAAATCAAAGCATCTAAAGACAATGATGATTTTTCCAATGGTTAGGCACAGGCAACAATATTCATTTTTCCTTTGTATCTAAAACTTAAAGCTATGTCACCCTCCCCACTCAGATCTCAGATTTTTTTAGGCTGCCAAAAACCCAAAATTCTTATGCCAAGTCAACTTAAAATACTGTCAAAATTTAAATAATTTGTTTCAGTATTCGGTTAACATTCTTTTTCCTTTCTAACATGGTTCATTTTTTAAATGCAAATTCCTCTTAGATAGAAGACAGAATTTTCATTTACAAGAATCTGAATTAAAATAATTAAGTATTTCATAGAGAAAATATTTCAGCTAGAAAAGTAAAAAAAATAATTACTTTTATGATATCAAAACAAACATTATCTAATAGTGTTCACTCTCAAATTTCTGTATATTTTTGGTTCCTTCAAAATGCCAGCTACATTATTAAAAATTAGAAAAACGTTTTCACCACCACTCATGCATTTTCTTGCATAGCTTCAGAATATGGATTTATTAACCATGAACTTAACTTCAGAACACACTTGCAAGATGGGAGAAGTTTAGTTATTTCTTTTTCATAGAAGCTGAATTGAGACATGAGAGAAAACCAGTAATTATAAACTAATTTGGAAATCCAATAAATACACCTACAAACCAGTCTTTCAGAATACTACTACAGAAATATTTTATTTAATCGATTCTGTATTTATTTTACATTAATTTTTATAACAGATTAATACACTCAGCAGTTTTGCAAATCATACCTCCAGGCTTCAAAAACTGGCCACCCTCTAAAACCTTGTGCTGACTTTGTCAGCATTACACAGCAATGTGATGTAAGCAGGGTGTTGTGGCAGAGACACAGGGTTTTTAAAAAGAAAACTTTATAATAAATGGTGATGCTGAACTGTTTTATAATAGACACTTTCTCCTCAGGAAGGGACCCATCAGGATCATTGAGTCCAGCTCCTGGCCCCATACAGCACCATCCCCAAGAGTGACACCATGTGTGCCAAAGCATTCTCCAAACACTCCTTGAACTCAGGTTCAAGAACTCAAGACAGGCTGAGGCTGTGACCACTTCCCTGGGGAGCCTGTTCCAGTGCCCAAACACCTTCTGGGTGAAGAACTTTTCCTGATATTGATCCTAAACCTCCTCCCCCTGACACAGTCTCAGGCCATTCCGTCATGTCACTGGTCACCACAGAGAAGAGATCAGTGCCTGCCCCTCCTCTTCCCCTCATGAGGAGGTTGCAGACTGCAGTGAGATCTCCCCTCAATCTCCTCTTCTCCAGACTGAACTAAGTGACCTCAGCTGCTCCTCATAAGGCTTCAACTCCAATCCTCCAACATCCTTGTGGCCCTCCTTTGGACACTCTAATAGCTGAATGTCTTCTTTATGTTGTGGCACCCAAAACTGCCCCCAGCACTTGAGCTGAGGCTGCCCCAGCTCAGAGCCGAGCAGGATAATCCCCTCCCTTGTCCAGCTGGCCATGCTGTGCCTGATGTGCTCCAGGACAAGTTTGACCCTCCTGGCTGCCAGGGCGAGCTGACTCAGATTGACCTTGCCATAGACCAGGACACCCAGGTCCCTTTACGAGGTGCTGCTCTTCAGCCTCTCATTCTCCANAACCTGAGGGGTTAAGGCTGCTCTTCAGCCTCTCATTCTCCAGTCTGTCCAGGGTTGCTCCATCCCAGGTGTATAATCTGACATCCACCCTTGTTAGACTATATAACAGCTGATGATTGCCCAGCCCTCCCATTTTTTGAGGTTTCTCTGCCTTTAAGGCAGTCAACAACTCCCAATTTAGAGCCATTGACAAAGTAACTCAGTATTCCTTCAAGTCCTGCATCCAAGTCACGAAAAGAACTGAACCTAAGTGTTTTTAAAGCACACAGGGCCAATGATGGAGCCCTGTATAACCCCACTGGTGACAGGTCACCAGTCAGGTGTCACCCCATTCACTATAACCCTTTGCACCTCACACATGAGCCAGTTGTTCACCCACTGTGTAACCCAGTTATCCAGCTGTGTGCTGGATATTTTGTCCAGAAGGATACTGTGAGAGATTTTATCAAAAGCTTTACTGAAATCCAAATAGATTATATCAACTGGCTTCACTTGATCAACCAGGTGGGTTACCTGCTGTAGGGAGAAATCAGGTTCAACAAGCAGGACTTTCCCCCCACAAACCCATGCTGATTGTGACCCTTGACTAAGTTGTCCTCCAGGTGTTTTTCAATACTTGCCCCAATAATCCTTTCCATGATTTTAACAGATGTAACTGATGTGAGACTGAAAGGCCTGTAGTTTCTGGGGTCTTCCTTCTTGCCCTTCTTGAAAACTGGGACAACATTCACAAGCTTCCAGTCAACTAGAATCTCTCTGGGTTCCCAAGACCACTCAAAAATCATTGAGAGAGGCTTTGTGATGGCATCACCTAGGTCCTTGAGGTTTGCCTGATGAATCTTATCAGGCCCCATCGATTTGTAGGGATCCAGCTGGACTAGCAGATCCCAAAAAAATTCAGGGTTGACTGTGAATTGATCATTCTTGCAGTCATGGTCGTCCAGCTTGATCCTCCTTGTCCTCTTGCCCTCTGATTTGTTTATTACATGTGTGATATTTCAGTATTCCCTGAGGCAGAGTTATTCCAAATGGCAGTTGCCTTCTGACACAGCCTTGCCTGTACCCAGAGGAGGTCTGCAGCATGTACTGAATAAAGCAGTGTCTTATGGAGATGGAACCTTGCAGTTAATTAATTAAAGAGTGCTTCGTGGCATTCTTAAATGCCAAGTGATTTACTTCACAACTTTAGGAATAAAGTCAAGAAGAAGTTCTTTGTATGTGTATCCGCATCACAAATGCCAACTTCCTCCAACTATTTCTTCTCATTCTAAGAACATATTTTCCCAGGAACCTCTTCCAAAAGAATATAAGCTGTATGTTATCTCCTCTTGTGAAATGATATCAGGCAAGAAATTAAGGTTTGAACACAGGTTTGATGCATCTTTCTATTCCTCCACAGGAATAGAAATTATTCCTGTGGAGGAATACCTGATAATCCACCTAGTTTAAAAAAATCATTTTTGCACCAATAAGTAAGGTCCTCATAACAAGAAATTAGGCCAAGTACATGCAGGACAGCATAAATAAGTACACAACATTGAACATATAGATTTTGTCCCATATTTCATGTGAAAGCGTTTGATCCATCCACATAATAATTTGGTGAACAACATGAGTTTTGAGAGTTCAGAAAAATAAAATGGAAAGCCCGTGTACAATTGAAATGTCTATCAGGAGAAAATAATGATGATATCTGTTCTTAGCTCAAGTTTTTGCGTGACTGAAATGTCTCCAGAGGTGCCAACACGTACTGATATGCTTGGGGAAAGGTGAAGGGCATAGCTAATCCCTACCCTTGACAGATAGCATCTGCCCACCGTCTAGCAAGTGATCTTGGGTTTGGTTTCACTTTATTTTGGTATTTATTGGGCAGTCAGATGGCTCCATACTAGCATTATTAACTAAGTATTCTTACATATAAGTGCATTGATTATGTCTTGTGTTACATGTTGTAACATGTATACCACCTCATAACACTTCTTTCTATCCTTGAACACACAGCCTGCCTCCAGGTCCCTACAGGAAGAGAGGTCCTACCTAAAGGCAGCTTCCCTTAGTGCCCTCTTCAGTGTTTCACCTCGCTGAAAGTCATCTATTATTTTCAGTTCTATTCATGTCTTTTAATTCTTTCCCTATACATTAGACCCTTTCAAATCTTTCAACACCCCAGTGTGGAAGAAAAGTTCAGTGCTGACTGACACAGTTGACAAGAATAAGCTTGCAAGATATAAGTGAAATTAAATGGGAAAATAGTGCTGTGCAAAACCAAAATGCAGGTCTTAAGCTCAGGAAATTTAGTTTCATGTTCTGAGTTAGACATCAAAATTCTCAAGGAAGCTATTTTTTTCCTGATAATCCACCTAGTTCAGGAAAATGTTGGTTCTTATAATCTATACGAGAACTACATTGTAAAGAAAGTATTGCTTAGGGTAAAGCAATGACAAAAAGAATTGCATTGGGTTTTGTTTTCTTTTTTTATTTCCTTTTTCACTATTGAGATTTGATTATCATTTCAAAAAATTAGCAAATATTTTATTCAAAGTGCAGTAAGGGAGAAAAAAGGAAACACTACTTTAATCTTTGTGTAGCTTACAGGGTTTTTTTAATCACCTTAGAGCTGACAATGCAATTGGGGCCTATCTCATTCAGATCAGATCTGACTACTGCAGATGTTAATGAACAGATTCTTTTTTGTAATAGGACATATATATTGGAATAGTCCATGAGATTAGGAAGTTTGCTTTCAGATTTTTCTGTACAGCATCTGCTGACACCCTATCCCTATTTTCTGCTGCTTCGTTTGTCCTTAATGTGTAATTTTTTTCTATGAATGAGTAAAATATTTGCTTTAGTAAATGACTGCAAAATTGATATCATTCCTAGGCTGATAAATTTTTATGATAATTTGGAAAAATCAATCCAAATAATTAATAATTAGCAATGTCCAGAAATAATATTCTGTTTCTTGTATTGACTGCTACAGGCTCTTAGCATGACATTGTTGCTATGTACTTCTACCTCCTCAGCACAAATTTAAAGCTGCTAGGCTTGACTCAGTCATATTATGAAAAGAATTTCAAATTCCACAGCTGCTTTCCTCAACAGGGGGATATTTAGGGAAAGGATCTAACATGAAATTACAACTGATGAATACACACCTTGGACTTGCTTATGGCTATGATAAAGAAACAGATTCTCAGGTGAGATGTGTAAGTGAAATCATTAAAAACCCACAGAATTTATTGTGCTTTTTTTCCATTTGTTATCAGTCAAAAAAAAAAAAAAAAAAAAAAAAAAAAAAAAAAAAAACCACCAAAAAAAAACACCAAATAGAAAACACAAGGACTTCCTGCAAATTAAACGGTGACTATGCCAGTTTCCAGGCATGATATTCAGCTTCAGAACTTTTTTTCCCAAGCAAAAATATTGACACTATCCAACAGTACATTCAATATCTAACACTGATAATATTAATATATTTTTATATATGTTTAAGAAACACTTGAAGCAGATAAAAGTCAGGGAAGGATATGATTGTCAGGCTAAAATGTTTATGTTTTACTCAGAACAGAGTTTGTTTTTGTTCCTTCACAGTGACCTTTTCTTTTTCGCATGGTAATGACCACAAACCCACTCCTGCTAACAAGAGTAACAATATCCAGCACTTTGAATAGCCCATTGTCTAGCAAACAGGGTTCATCCTACATTTTCTATTCAGTCTACAGGGACAAATTTTCAAAAAACACATAGAAAGTAAAGAGAAATTAAGCAACTGCACTTCAGTTAAATTCAGTAGAAGCCAAGGAGCTAATGCCTTGGGCACTGCTTTAAAAATGTTGACATGAGCACCAGTTGACTGGGCAGCACTGGTATCTGGCAAAGGATCTGCATTTCAAGGGTTTTTTTAAACAGTATGAGTTCTCACAACGCTAAATTAGAACGGACAAAATTAGAGTTAAGCCAGTGCAATAGCCATCCCACAAAATTTGCTCTCAGGATGACCCCCAATATATGAAATCTTTCCTCTGTGAACTGCCCTTGCCACTCAGCAATCAAATGACTAAACCATGTAACACTGTTGTAGTCTCTGCAGTGGTCTCTGTGAGCCAGAATCAATTTATCAAATGGGATAAATGTACGGAATTGTCTAGCAGATAAAAATGATTTCTGGATAATTCCAGTACAGAGAAACTTTTTGCTATCTATTCTTTTCTTTATATGGGACAAGAATAAACTGAAGTCCCAGGAACACTTACAGAGTGATTTCCAGAGAGGAGTTAGTCTTGTGATCTGTTGTTATATGAAAAACTGGAGATCACTTCTTTTTGTGCAGGAGAGAGAAGCCTGAAGCACCTGCTTCACCTGCTTGAATTTGGACATATGAAAAACTGATCTGGTCCTACAGCTGTAGGGATATTGCTCCTCCCTTTAAAAAACTCCCCCTGTATATGCAGGCAAACACTATAATGCACAAGGAATAAAAAAAATAGTGAGCAAAAATGAAACTCTAGAGCAGGTACAAAATACACCTTACACAAGCTTGGAAAATGCCATATACCAAAAAATAAATAATTCATCTGGGTGAAGTCCTGCAATATAATTATATTATAGAGAATAATTATGCCCAACCTACTTGCCACACAAAGAACCTAATCTATTAGATGGTTTAAAACATTCGTCATAGAAATGCTAGAACTGATGAAATATTTGGCTTAAATAGCCAGTTTCTAGACAAATCTCATGGACAGAAAATTAGATATTTCTTTTGGACAGAGGTACTCCCCTACTTTATACAAGTCATGATTTTTTTAAAAATTGCTTAGCAATAACCCACAGCAGAGGAAATCTGAGCTGGAAAGTAGCATCCAGTCACAAGCAAACATTAAAGAGCATGATGATGTTGGATTGGATTCAAATTTCACATGACTTTTTCTATTCACTTGAGGGGGCTTGGATCAGCCTGAGAAGCAAACTAGAACTAAAGAATAGAAAGTGATATTAGATTACATAGCTACTGGTAAAGTGCATGGGATGAAGTAAAAGAAAACAAAACGAAGAAAACTTGGAAATTAGGGTAAAAATATAGTAATCTACCAAAAACTGTAGCTTAAAAAAATAGATGTATTTATGTCACATTCCATCTTTTAAGAACTGTTGAAAGAAAAAATAAACTTTTATTTTTTTTATTTAAAAAATAAACTTTTAAGAACTGTTGAAATAAAAAATAAAAGCTGACTACTAAGCCCAAGACTAGACCTGCTGAATGATCATGTGCCACAGCTGCAACTGGAATCTGACCCTACATCAACAAACTTAAGAGGTAAAAAAATAGAATATATGTATATTTCTAAGGAGTCCAGTTGCAGAATGCTCTCCAAGTCTATTTTTCTATTATTACAGGAAATTTTAAATATATTTCAAACTATGAGTATTAAAACATCTTTGAATTTAATTTGAGGCTGAATACTTGTTACTCCTGGTATTGATTTAATCCTGCAAACAACCTCCACAAAGAAAAGCTTTTATAGCCCTTCAGAAACTCGCTGATTTCAGTGGTTTCTCTGCTACCTATTCAATAGATCACTATTACGTTACATGTTCAGGTCTGTGCTCAGCAGAATATTTAAGAGCACACTTAAATCCATACTTACTCATCAGAGCACTCAACTATAAGCACATATTCAAACCCTTCATATATCAATATCACTTAAATATTTTACTGACTATGAGTAGCTATTTCAACTGGGACACTGGTTGGGTGTGCCAGCATGTGTACACCTCATTTCTCTAGCAAGGAATATGGAATATTTGTTGAGACTTACACTACTATTAAAATGCTGAATGTGGTTAAAGAATTGTCAAATTGCATTTGACCTAACATATTTATATTTTTACCTTTAAAAAATTTGTTGGAAACATAAGTCTTATACAACATTTCTGGGATAAAATTTCTTATTGCATTGCTGTGTTGGACAAATTTGATAGAAACATATGGAAGGATGACGCACGGATTTTCACTGCCCAGTTCAAAACAAACACCAACTCTCAAAAATTTTTGTGGCAAATGTACATGGAAATAATTAAAAATTAATGAAAACCAGGATGCTTTAAGCTGACTTAATAGTAATTTACACTTTTTTAAAACTAGAGTAATTGTTCTGAAAACTGCAGAGTACCTGGGCCTGCAAATAGAGCACAGTTAGGATTGTTAACCTGAAATTGTTTACTGTGTCTTGATAGTTACTGAATTTTTAAAAAGTGAAATATTTCATTTTAATTTTTCACATGACCCCTTTTAAACAGATTGCTAGATAAATATTTACCCACAAACTGTCTTTAAAATAAGCTTTGTGCCTCCAAATCTAGAGGTTAAAAGAAGACTTCATTATTTCTTACATTATTTGTAAGGGAAGTGAAAGATACATAAAATGCTGCAAAATTTTCAAAACAAATAATCCACAAATCACTAAAAATTAAAGATAATATAATTCTGTTATAAATTAAAACCAACTGTTGAAGAAACTAGAATAACCGTCCTTTGTGCATAGTAAATGTCAAAAGTAATTATTCCCTTGTATGCAATCAGATAGCTGAAGTCTCTAAAAAAATTAGTTGTGTCAGTCACAGCCCAAACCAAATGCCAATTTTACCTCCCTTTGACCTAAAACCTTTCCAGTGAAAGAGTTGCCATTCCTAAAATCCAATTCAGCATTTCAATGCCTCTTTTTAACTCTGTATGTTTAGAATTGTTAGTGTTTGGATTGTGTTTTGGTAGTCTGACAGCTGAAGTAGTAAATTATAGACAGAACTACAAGTTGCCTGATACTGTTACAACACCCAAACACAAATATCTGGGACAGCTGAAATAGCTAGGAAGAAAACCCTTTTGAAATAATCAAGGCCCATAACTAGTTAAAAGAGGTCAAAGTTCTCGTATTCTTGTGTCTACTGCTAGTGGTGTAACAAGCTGGTGTGACAGTCACATCTGAGTGAGTCTCAGGTTCTGTACTGAAGGTACGCAGCCAGAAGAAAACCCCACCAGCATCTCAATGTAGGTTGCTCTGTGGGTATCTGCAATTGCTGCTTCAAATTCCACAGAACAAAAGGGTAACTTTGGGTGAAATATTCACAAAATAGTGTGATGTTGGCAAAAACCTTTTCCATTTTATTTTTTTAAGGTTAGTAGATTGCATTTACACATAAGGGCAGCAGATTTTGCACAGCATTTTCAAAACAAGAAGCATTATGCAGGCTGCGAAGGATAAAATCCCTATGATTAGCCTCTTACCTCTGCAAGCTTAAATGGAGTTAACAATCAGCTTTGTAGGCTGCAGGTATAGTTGAAAAGGCATGAAGAAATCTGATATTCTAGCCAATATTGTACTCACAGAAGAGCAGAAAACCTGAGTTTACCTTAACTAATGTTTATAGCAAAAGCAGTTTGAAGTTCAGGCTTTATTCTCTGAAGCAGTAGCCAGGTGTTTATGAGCACCACCACCAAGGTTAATAGGAATACTCCAGTGCTTATGGCAGCCTTACCAGAACTGTAGAAAAACTAATCACAGTTAAAATTGTCTCAGTGGTTGAGTAATTAGATAATAAAATTTGGTTTAATGCTCAAAAAAGACAGACCCTATCTTCAAAAGACACACTATCTTCAAATTATTTTTCACATAAAACTGGCAACATTGAAAGCCTTTTAAAAAAACCAAAACCCTATTCAATTTTTTTTTAACTTTCTGTAAATGCATCGTTATAGAAAAAGTAATGTTACAGGAACAGAAGAAATAGATTTTTATAAAATTAATACTAATTTATTTGTCCTAACTATGTCACATAACTTCCCAGAAGACACTTCTTAAATTTTTTATAAATATTGTTATAATATATAGGAAGAAAATAAACATTTGATAAAGGAAATTCTAAGAGGCTGTCCTTAATTCCAAGCCTGTACATTAGAAAGGCTGTACAGATGTTAAATGTGCCATCCAAAAGTTCTTAATCACTGAGTTGTCCTCTTCACCACTGAGTTCAACCAGCACTAACACAGGTTGCCTG
>WBNO01001446.1:0-21002 GCA_013400575.1 Peucedramus taeniatus
TTTTGCAAAGTCTCGTTTAAACGCAGTTCAGAGAACCAGCAACAGTCAACGCAGAGACAGAACAGTAACGGAGTTGAGTTCAGAACACTTCTGGTTTGAATTCACAGTCAGAGGAGAGAGATAGAGAGAGAGGAAAAAAGAGAAAGAGAGCGACACCGAGGTGTCAGGAAACAAGAGGGAAGAAAGCACGAGGCTGGGATTGAATTTACACTCGGGGAGGTCCGGAATGGGACGAGGAGTGTCACACAGGAGGTCCTGCAGAGGGACACGGCCAGCAGAGCTCCTGTTATTGCTGGTGAGGTCGGACAGCAGCCTCGCCCAAAAACCGCCCTCCTCCCCGCGGGGAGCTGGGCTTTGGGGGGACAGCGATGGATCTGCTGGAGAACGGACGACTCAGCCACGTGCGCGGGTTTGGGGCGAGAAAACCTCCCCCAGTGTGGTGCCCGGAGCGGGGCAAAGGCCGGCGCGGCTCCTCTGGGCTCACAGCGATTTCCAGGTCCCGGAGAGTGCAAACGAAGACACCTTGGAGGAGCCCCAGCCCTGGGCTGGGCTCTGCGGGGACACGGCTGCCTGGGAAGGGACTGCATAGACACATCAGCCGGGTGTGCAGCATTGGGTGGTGCCGGGACGCTCCTGCGCCGGTGCTGGAGCTCTGCCCGCACGTGTTCTGCTCCTTTCAGTCACGGGGAAGGGGTGAAGGGGGCCTTCTTCTCCCAGCCTGGCTCTCAGGAATGGCTGAGCCACAGTGTCCCACTGGTTGTCACCGAACGTGACTCCATGAGCTCAGACACCCCAGTGGCTCCCATGTGGAGAAGACCTGCTGCAGGGACCCAGTGACAGCCATGGAGGGGGTGGGTCACACCTCCTGGGTGTCCAGGCTGGTGGCCTGCTGGAATGTGGGAAGCTTTGGGCTCTCCGGATAAACGGCGCCACCAAGCTCAGACCACTGTGGTTGTTTAGAGCCAGACTGGACCTTGCATCCCTTTCCAGAAGAGTTGAGGCCAGGGCTGGAGCTATGAAGGTATTCACAGGAATGTTGGCTTGCCTGCAGGTGTCAGAGTTGGGAAGAGTCCCTTTGAAATCTCCCTGGAAAAACCTATTGCTTTGGGACAGAAAGCAGAGACTTCCTGCCTGAGAAAACAGATTTGTGAAAGAGCTGTGGAGACACAGCCTGGTCCAGGCTCCAGACCTGACACGATCCCTGTCATTGGGAGAACCAGGGAGGAGGATTACCCTGAAAATGCAAGAGCTTGGTGCTGCCGGCAGTTGCTCTGCCAGCATGAAACAGCCTATTGGGAAGCCAACATCTGCAAACAGCTGGATGTGATCCCAACTCCTTGATACACTGCAGGGTCCTGTGTGCCCCTGAGGACCTCACAGACCCCTCAGACCCCTGTTTTTTCCAGAGAGTGGAAGGACCAGGGAACTCCAGAGCTGGTGGTGATGGTGTGAATCCCCATGCAATGATCCCACAGGATTGCAGGCCATGGGAATGTCCTTCAGCAGGAGTCCAGATTGTCCTTGGAGGTAAAGCAGGGCTGATGGAGCTGCCATGAGGATGTCAGAGAGGAGAGGATCGGTGTTCTGGAAAGCTCCTGAGAGCAGGGTTGGGATAACCCATTCTTAGTGGGGGCTGTAGCTCCAGCTTGTCCAGATGTGCCTGGGAGAGCACTGGGAGAGGCACTGACTGCTCCAGTGGGCTGGGGATTATCTAAAAGAAGGCAGGAGAGCCTGGAGAGCTGGAGCAGAGGAGCAGCAGGGCACAGGCAACACATGAACAGATCTTTAGGAGGGTCTTGGTGAACAGTAACTTATATAAAGGGGTTTCAAGGCTTAAACTGAAGGTTTGGGTTAAATTAACAGCGACTTGGGTTTTTTCCCATCCTAGGGATGAAGTGGAGAAGGCTGAGAATGGCTGGGGAGCAGAGGCACAGTTGAGGGCATCTGCCCAAGGTCCAGACCCCCCTGAACACCCACCTGCAGGAGCACAGATCTCCCACTGGCCTCCTGCCATGTCCAGGAGCCTTGATGGAACAAAGATGGGTGGAGATGCCTTCAACACCCCAAGCAGGAGAGGTGAAGAACACGCCTTCACCTTGGAATTTGGTTCCTTGGTAAGGAGGGTGCTGAGGATGCCCTGGAGTGAGCTGTGGAGAGAACACCAAGCCAGCAGGACCACCAGCTCACAGGATGCTCATTTTCCTGGACAATTCCCACTGAGCCAGAACAATTGACTGGACCCTGTAGTGGTGTCTGCTGCTAACCTAGAGGAGACCTATTGCTCTGAAGATGAGAGGCATGAAGTTGCCTGAAGACAAGAGGGTGCATGGCTTGGCGTGCATCCTCTCTTCTCCTTGAGAAGAAAGGGAATGGCATCCATCCCAACTCCTAGGGACAGCTCCATATTCTTCATGGGAAAAGTGTGGAGCTAATTGGTATGGCTGTGGATACTGGTGTTACCAACTGGGGATGATCACCTCACCCAGGAACTCCTTTCTATGCTGTCCTGTCTCACACAGGAAGGCCCTTATGGACCTGCAAACATTCCCAGGTGGGACATGGGGACGTCACGTCCCCTGGCAGCTCTCATTCCCGTTTTCCAGCCCACACCAGCCTCATGTCTCTGCAGGAAAGCCGGGACGCAGCTCCAAGCATGCAGCCCAGCGCTCTCCGGAGATCTTTGGTCACGTTGCTCGTGAGCTCACTGCCTTGAGCGAGCTATAAAGTGCCACTGCAAGGGACAGGAGGGGAGCAGGATGGTCCTTTCCATGGGCAGAGCTCAGGGGGACACTCTGGGAACTACTGTCTGCCTGGAGTCTGGGTGTGATACCAGATAGGCAGAGGGGACTTCACCCTTAACCACGGGGCCATTGCAAACCTGGCTCAGGGTGACAGCAAGTATCAAAGCAGGACAGAGTGACACCAGGCTGAGCTAATCCAAGTGGATTGCTTTCCTGGGAGGTGCTGAAGCCCAGATTCCCAGTGCAGCCAGGCACAGGTTGGGGTGCTGAGCACCCTGTGTGCAGCGTTCAGTGCTCGGCCCCGCTCGCCAACAGAGAAGCCACAGAGCCTTCTTGTCTCCATTTAATCATCAACATACAGAGCTGGGCTCTTATTTACATCCAAATACACTTCTATCTGTACAACAGCGCAAGAGCAACAATTCCATTCCTCTCTGGAGTGTGGAAACCTGGAGGTGACTGACCACCACCAGTGACAGCAGGACTGGGGCCACCAGCTGCCAGCAGACAGTGGCAAGAGCTAAGTGGGGCTGTGTGAGGCACAACAATGTTTCCTGCTTGTGGTGTTCACCATGGGGGTGAGGGGGGTGTGCTGGTATCAGCCCAGCTGGGTTGCTGGGACAGCAGTAGCAGCCAGCCTTGGAATGGTGGTGGAGCAAAGCAGCCCTGCTCACAGCAGAGTAAGACCTTCCCTGGCACCAGGATAGCCTGTTTACCCCACACCCTCATGGATGGAAGCCACTGGAGCTGATCAGTGTCCTCTGTTTGCCATGTGGATGTGCCTGGAGCATGACTGGGCTCTGTACATGGGAGGCCTGTGACACCAGAGCTGCTCCAGGACTGCCACCACTGGCCTGGCTCTCCCAAAAATCTTGGCTCATACTGTCCAGCTGCATGTGTTGGGTATCCCAGAGCATCTCTAATGCTTGTAGACCCCATGTGTGGGCAACTGAGCTAAGACCCTCACGGCCACAGCTTGTCGTGGTGGCCAGTGGCAAGTTAGAAAGGATTTTGGGGGCAGGACATGGAGAATGACACGAGAGCCAGGACATCACACTGAATTCCACTAGTTCCAAGGTGGAGGATACAGCTGGGGGATGGTCAAACCCAAACTCTGGGTGGAATTCCATGGGTCAGAAATAATTCATCAGCCCTGCCTGAGCCTCCAAGAGACATGCTGCCAGCCTCCTTGGCCATTCCCAGGATACATCACCCAAACGCCAGCCTGGCACTCCTTGGCTGTCCTAATCCAAGGCTAAGACCCCAGAGCTTCAACGAAGCCTTTGATGGGAGATTTCATCAACTTGTGAAAGTGTAAAAGATCTGAAAGGAGCCAGGTGAGCTCCACCTGGGCACAAACAAGAGGAATCCAAGTGTCTCACCATCATTTTGCTCCATCTCTGCTGAGCAAAGGGCTGGCACAGGGGAGAGGACTTGATGGGGAGCAGCACATCCAGTTGTGGGGAGGAATCCTGAAGCAAAGGAATCCTTTGTGGCAATTTGGCTCCCAAAACCATCTGTATTTTCTGGCACCATAACAGGGGTGGGGTGGTTTTTGCAGGACAGTTGGGGGTGCTGCTTGAGGGATCCTGGGAGAATCCCGAGAGAGGGAAAACCAGCAGCAGAGTGTCTTAATGGGTGTCTGCCAGGCTCTGTCCTCCAGGGAATGTCCACAGTCGAGGTCTCTCAGATCTGGATTGAAGTTTTGGATTTATGTGATGCAGTGGAGAAGGTGGAGGGAGTGGACCTTTCCTCCTCCAGAGTGAACAATCTTCACAAGAACAGACACCAAACACCTGCTTTGGGAGGGAGGACAACGTGGATTTATCCGATGTGAAAAGAAAGCTGAGATGGTGCAAGACACCAGATCTCCATCCCTGACACTGTGGGATGTTTGACTCTGTTTGGAAGGCCTGGAGTATGACATGGAGGAAGCTCTAGGATTTGCCTGGCCAGGTACATGTTGATGTCTCCCTGCCATGGCAAAGTCTGCAGCTGTGTGGCACTGGCAGGCAGCTGCACTCCTTCCTTGCTGGGGTGCATGGGCTGATGTCCAGGAGTGCTGGAGCACCTTCAGGATTTGCAGTAGGACTCTTCCCCACACCCATCAGTAGTCAGGCCTGACCTAATCCCCCTTTTATGGCTGGTCCAAGGAAAGGGGTTTAGCCTGAGCTGCCCTGGTGTTTTCCATGAGTTGTCTTCCTCCAGCTCCAAAGATGTGGGCAGAACTGGTGGGAAAGGACAGGAACTGTCAACTGGGATCTTGAAACGCCCTGGTCTTGGCACTTTTCCATTTTCAATGGTTCCAGGGATCTCTGGCAGCCACCACCAGCTCCTGGCCAGTAGCACTGTCTGATGACTTGGGCTGGTGGGATTAACTGCAGTCTCCACTCTGCTCAGTCTGGAGCTCATCACAACAATGTTCTCAAACTGAAGGTCACACCTGGTCATGAACAGGAGAGCTTTGGGGCTTTTGTTTGGAAGGTCTTGAGCCCGTCAATGCCTCCAGGTTCTTCCTTGGTATGCACATGAAATTTAATCTGGCCAAATGCGCCCTGAAGTCACCTCACAGAAATTTCAAGACATCCCAGTGCTAATTCTAACTTTTCTTTTCTAGCTGCTCCCCAGGGCAAAGAGCCAAAATCCCCACTCCTATTGATCCTTTGGCCAGTGCAAACTGCACTTTGCAACATTTTTCTTCTCTTTATTGTGACTCGTGGTAAAAAATTGTCCATGACAGGAAGAACCGAGCTCACCTTGCCCATGTTTTCAAGTGGAATGCCAAGTTTTGCTGCCTCAGTGACTGTGTACATAGGATTTGGTTTATTATTCTGCCAGAGCATAAGCACTTGCGTGATCTTAAGCATTTCCCCCCTCTTATGATTTCTTTCATGCTCAGAGTTAGTAGCTGAGTATTTTCTTGAGCTAGGCCTGCGAGTTATCTCCATCCCTGGGGTGTGGGATGCCCCATGGGATGGCTGTGGGTGCTGTTTGGAATGGCAGTACTGAAGGCTGACTGTTGCAATCCAGCTGCGATGCTGCTGTGCCCCCCCTGCAACTCCTGAGTGAGGCTCGAGTGCTGTTTTTAAGCAGACCCTGGCCCAAGAGAGTGCACCAAGGTGCCACTCGTTTGGGGACAGGGTGGCACAATGCCCACTTTTGAGGCAGATTGCTAAAGCTTCAGTTTGCATAAACATCCCGTGGGTTTGGAGGCTTCCCCAAACCTTGATTCCATTGACTTTGGGAAGTAAGAGGGCTGTTGGGAAGGGAAACTAGCTTGGATTTCCTAGCTTTTTTCTTGCTGTAGCCAGCTTGGGTATAGAGTAAGAGTAAGGGGACCAAGGCAGAGGTGGGAGGGTATTTCTGCTCCCGGGGTTGGTCACAACCTGGGAGAGGAGTGGAACTGCAGGAGGAAACCACAAGGAAGCAAAAACGCAGCATATGTTAAGCTCTGCTGAGCCTCCAAAGAGGCTCCTGCTGGGACATCATTCCTTGTTGGCTTCTGTTACCAGGACAGGCTCATCCTGCTCCTCAAGGATGTCCTAACCTCTTGCAGCCAGGGCAAGAGGGAGTCGTCTGGTAGAGATATGTCTGGTTTCACTGAAATCAGTGGCCAAGCTCGCACTGACTTCACTAAGACCACTGTCTAGACAGGATACTTGATGCAGAACACTTGAGTTTGCTCATGATCCCAAGAGCTTTGCTTCATTAGCCAATGTGGCTAAAAACGTCCTGGAAAAAAAAAACCCAAAAAACAACAAACCTGCCACTTTGAACTGTTTTGCTGCACGTAAATGCTTGGAAAACCAAAGAAACTGAATACAACTCTCCAAAACAACCAACCGAAGAAGGGTGAATTGTAGGAGAGGGGATGGCAGCCTCTAGTGAACAGTCAAGGCAGATTACAAAAGAGCCAATTGACCCTCGCCAGCTGTACTAGGAAAAAAACCCAGAAGAGATGTCGCATTATCGATAGAAAACCAACGCACATCCACAGTTATTTTACCTACAGAGCACAGAAGTGGAGAGTAAGGGTGATGGAGCCTGGTGGGAGCACGCTCACACCGCTCTGACAGGAGCGCATTATCCTTCAGAAGATCACTGGCTTGAGTAGGTAGTACATGCACAGCAATAAAAATTTCCATTGTGTCGCCACGGTCCCCCCTCAGATCTCAGTAGACTCTATCCGCTCGAGTCTGGAGGGAGTCCATGTCTTCTTCTCCTCGGTGTGCGGGGGGCTGGTGGCCTTCGTGTTCATCTCGTTGACCTTGTGCTCCAGGAGCTGGTTCTTCTGGTACATCTCCACGTAGTTGAGCTGCAGCTGCTTCTGGTACTTGATGACTTTCTCCTTCTCCTCCTGCCACGTGCGCCGCTCCTCCTCGAAGTCCATCACCTGCTGCTCCCGCTGCTGCCGCTCCAGCTTCAGCTCCGTCTGGAGCCGCTCCACCTCCCTCCGCAGGGTGTTCACGCTGTCCTCGCTCTGCCGCTGCATCTTGGCCTCGTCGCTCTCGCAGGCCAGCGGGTCCCGCAGCTTCTCCCCGAGGTCCCCGCCAAAAGACCCTGCAGGTCCTATGCTGGCAAGTGTCCGCTTCAGGCCAGAGACCTCCAGCTCACAGTGGTTCAGTTTTTCCCTCAGCACCTGGACCTCGCTCATCTTCCTCTGCAGCTCGCCCTCGCAGATCTCCAGGTTGACGCTCTTGGAGCTGTAGGAGTCCTTCAGGGTGAGGATCTGCTCCTCTTTCTCCCGTAGGAAGTTCTTACCTTCCTTGAGCTGCGACCGCAGTCCCACGATCTCGTTGAGCTTCTGGGAGACATCAGCTTGGGAGTCCTTCAGCTGCTGCTTGAGCAGAGAGATCTCACCTGCCTTCTGGCACACCTGTGGGGAGAGCAGTCGTGAGGCTGGTGAATAGCAGCGAGGAGCTGATTGTCCCCTGCGCTGCCCATGAAATGACCCTGCTCAAGGACCCAGCCTTCACCAGGACCCAGACCATGCCACAGACCTAGAGGTTGTCCCCACCGCTGTGTTATCCCTCAGGGACCTGATGCCGTTCCCAGCTGGAGTTGCCCAAACAGCCAAGCCCAGTGCTGCAGTCCCCACCAGCGATGCTTCGCTCCTGCCTTCATCTTATTCTCCCACCCACAAAGCCGTGGGGCTCAATCCTAAACCTTCTGCTGAACATCTGCAAATGGCACATTTCAGGGCCTAATTAATCCTAGCTTCATTGACTTTCCATCAGGATTAGCAGAATAAGGTTGTCTTGATTCTAGAGCTATGTTTTGCCTCTGCACTCTTAATAAATTTAAAGTTTCTAGCCTGTGCATGGAAGGATTAAAATTCTTCACATGATCAAGCTGAAAAAATGGTATGTTAGCACTGGCTATACAAACAAACCTTGATAAAATGTTCTAAAAATAGGAACAGTAGGAAAAAGTTATGTAGGACTCAACAGGAGAACTGGAAAGAGGAATTTGTTTTTCAGCCTTTTAAGAGAGATCAACTTATTAACAACCAAAAAAAGTGAGGTACGATGGAAAACGTGAGGTAAACGTGGCTGTCGATATTATTCTTAGCTCAGTTGCTTTTATATCTTCCATTGAAAAAAATCAAATATCTGAAAACCGGTTTCAAGGCTTGCCCAAATGCAAATGGTAAAAGAATTTAATTAAAATAGACTTAAGCCCATTTTTGGCAGGCATAAGTACCTGTGTGGAAAGACCTGTATTCCGTGAAACTGGATTTGAATGTCACGACTTAGAGTGACCAGACTGTGAAGTCAAATTATTAACCAGTACAGGAGGGTGTGCACAAAAAGTTGTGCTTATTTTAGCTTAATTGAAATCAGCAGGCCTGGGACTCAGACAAATGAGGTGACAAGTGTCACCTGTTACCTGGAGGTCACCAACCCATGGCTGTCATCTATGGGCTCCACTTAGGGCATGTGGGAGATACTTTGGGTCACCAGATCCCACAATAGAAACCTCATTCACAGCCTGTTACAACAATGCTCTTACCTCCCACTTGGTCTCTTCAATCTTCGGGAGAAACTCAGCCTGCTCCTTCTTGAAAGCCACAAATTTCTTCTCCAGCTCCTCTCGTTGCTGGAGGAGTTGTCCCATGTCATCCTGGAGTTTTTTTTTCTCCTGCTGGAGCTTGAAGATTTGGAGCTGCAGAGCCTGCTGAGCCCGCTGCGCCTTTTTGGAGACCTGCTGCAACTTGTTGGCATAATTCTGCCTCAGGTCCTCCATTTCCCTCTCCCAGATCTTCTGCTTCTCCTCGAACACCTGGAAGATGGCCGCCTCGCTCTTGTCCAAGTTCCTCCGCATCTGGAGCACCTCTTGCTCCTTTTCCCACAGCCGGTCCTCCAGGTCCTGGATGATATCGTCGGTCGAGGGCGAGTGGAAAGGCATCGTTTCGTTGAGATGGTTCAGTCTGTTGAAGGACGAGGTGCTCTTGCTCGAGGACCGCCCGCTGTCTGAGGTAGATATCCCGTTGTATCCCACGATGTTCTTCTCCACGTAGGTGGTCCCGATGCGGTTGATGTGGCTCGTGGAGGCGCTCATGGGGCCCACGTGCTGGCTGTAGCCCGTCCCGTAGGTGGGCAGGCTCGTTAGCGAGTTACGGCCCGAATCCGAGAGCCCCCCGCCTTGGTTTGTAGTCCTGTTAAGGCTGCTCTTGTCGAGTCCACCCTTGGGTGCGGACGGGCTATTGCTGTTGGCATGGTTCAAGCTCTTTCTGTTCTCTGCCATCCCGTTGCTCTGCGGCGGGCAGAGGTTCTGCATGGAATGGAAGTTTTTAGGAACTACTGGTTTAAAGGCTGAGGGTCTAACTAAGGGCTCATTGCTCTGCAAAAAGGAAAAAGGACCACGCATCAAACACAGCAAGAGGCTTGGTAACAACACACAAAAGAGACACATTAGCAAAAGGTTGGGGCTTATACAGCTTGAGCTGGCTCCTTATCCCACCTTGTTAAACATTTGGGGTTGCACATGAGGGACCTGTGGTCACTCAAAGGGCAGCACTGCCTTCCCTTCCCCCAGCTAAAAGGAAATCATCTTGACTCACCCCAAACCTGCATGATTTTTCCCTAGAATACTGCTTGGGTTTTCTTAGTGCTTGTCACAAGGAAGGCTGCCCCTTGCTTACCAGACCTGACCAAAATAATTCTAATTTTTGCTGTTTATATTTCTAGCCTTGAGGTTGCATTGCCCTTTTGCTGAAAGCTGAATTGAACCTCTGGATTAGCAGCCCTTTGGCCTCAGGAGCATCACATCTCCCTCCTGCCAGCAGTGACCTGTGCCTGTGGGGACCTCATGTCCTGCTTGTCCTTGGACAGGAGCAGGTAGGAGCTGTGACAGCAGTGGCACCATGCAAGGAACATGCTGGAGCTGCCCTTTGAAATTTGTGTTTTCTGTGGCATAAGCAATGCTGGGGGACAACAGACCACAGCTGTAAGGGATTTAGAAAGGATTTTAAAGCCTTGCACATTCCCCACCCCATCAGTGCACCATTAGAAACAAAATTTTTCTCAAAATGGGATTGAGTCTCCCCTACTGCAGATTGGATTTCAGGTGAAAATTAAACTGGACGAAGGTATTTTGAAAATGCCTTTTAGGAGAAACAGAATAATCCCCACTGAACAGGTTGGAGGCTGGAGACCAAGTGTGAGACTAAGATGGACTGCAGGGGCTGTTGGATTAACAACCCGGGAGAAAAGGCCACCAAATGCTGCAGAAATAATACTGGACACAAATTATGGAAGTCACTGGAGCAGAGCAGCAGGCTACATAAAACACTGCTGGCTCTGAGGCTCTGTTCCGTCCCTCTGAGGCTCTGTTCCTCCAGGCCTGGGAGATTTTGCTCCCTGAAGCCAATATGAGCCATGAGGGCTGGGCTGGGAGATAACATTTACAGGGGTTGTTCCCAAGCCTTTTCCCTCACAAGGGGCACTGGGATTGTGAACAGATGCTCGTGGCTGCTTTCAAGCAACAGCTATAGGTGTCAGTGAGTGGCTGGGAACTGCCCATAAAAGGCACAAAACACACGAGACAAGAGTGGGACTTGGATGCTGGACCTACTGAAACATGGGCAAACTCCCAGCTCCCTCCCCATCCTTCAGGGAGGTAGGCACAACATCTCAGGGAAGTTGGAATAGCCAGTGACTTAAATGAGCTGTATGTGGAAGACCTGTGGTCATGCTCTTGGGTTCCTCAAGAACTACCAACGTCCCTGAAAGTCATAAGAATTATATCATCTCTACATAAAAATGTACAAAAAAACAAGTGAGACCATCAAGATTGCACCGTTGCCCAAGGCCTCCTGGCCTGTGCTTCCAGAGAAGTGCCACGGCCACCCAGCTGCTTCCAGGAGGTTCTCACCTGGTCTAGTTTGCCGGAGATTGGCAAAATCTTTGGTGGGTTACTGGGCTCCCGGTACTGAGGCGGCGGCGGCAGGTTCTTCTCGTTGTTGGTGGTCACGTTTCCGCAGATGTCCATCTTCACCTTCTCGCTCTTGCGCAGGTCGCCGTTGATGTAGAGGGAGTTGGAGACTTTCTCCGACTTGTAGGTCTTCTCCTCGCCGGAGTAGCGGTGGGAGATCTCCCGCCCGGAGTAGCCGTTGCGGGACCCCTCCGTCTGCCGGCCGCTGCTCTGCGTCCGCGTGCCCACGCTCTTCATGGCGAACTCCTGGTCGTTGGCCACTCCGCTGCCCACGCTCCCCATGGCGCTCTTGGGGATGGTCTGGGAATACCGAGGGGCGAAGCCGTGGAAGTTCTCCGGGCTGGGGTAGGCCGGGTCACTGAGGACGGGCAGCGTTTCTAGCGTGGCCATGGCAGCGTAGGGGTGAGGTGGAGGCACAGCTCAGTGGCACTGGGACAAGGAGGGAGAAAGGGTTGTTAAAGAGATGCTTTTTGTCTGCCATGCCCTTTGCAGATCAAAATCATGTCCCAATGATGGGGTTCTCCTCTTCTGCGGGAGCCCCAGATCCCTTGGAGGAGCAGCGTTCCCCAAATCCCACCCACTGTTATCAAAAGGAGCTCCTAATCTTCTCAATTCAAGGGTTGTGGTTCCCAGGGGATTGAGTTGCATGGATTTTAGTAGGCACAGCTCTACGGCACCAGTGAGACACAACCATTTGCTGTGCCCAAGCTTGAATTACTTCTGTCACTTTTCCCAGGTTTGAACAAGTTTGTGTTCCCACGGGGATGGAAGGTCTCCATCCCTGGTCCTGGTTCATACAAGTGCTCCCTACAGCACATCCCTTAAACCACAGGGTTTAAGCAACAGAATTTCCATCTCTTTCTTGGGATTGTTGCTTGCCTGAACTTGAGCTTTTGTGCAGGTGTCATCCCAAATTTTCTTTTAAATCTTTATTCCCCTTCTCCATTTGATTCTTACTTAGGCAGTGCCTTGGGCTGGCCAAAACTAGGCCATGGACATGGATAACATGCAAATAATGGTTTCAAAAGTTGTCTTTCACTAGGGTTGTCCTGGGAGTAATTATCCTTGGGACCAATTCTCACATCTCTAGATGCTTTTCATCAGCTTTTACACAAAGGTGTAAAATCTTATTTAAGGAAATAAAAGACCCACAACAACCTTTTTTTTTTTCTTTGTTGCTTCATTGAATAATGGAGAATTTGAACCTGCACCAGCCAAGGATCTCATTGCCTCAAGGAAGGGAGAAGGTGCAGTGCAAATTTTGAGTGATTGAACTAAACCTGGAGGAGCAAGGCCAGTGGCTTGTGGACAGCTGTGGCCACTCAGCTGACCACTGTCCACCCACCCTACTGAGTTCATTGACTCAGTCCCCATGGGAGAAAATGGATGCTTTTCTTTTGTCTCAGGCACCTTTAGTTCCAGGTTTTCCAGGATAAACCATCCTGACAGCCTGGAGACTAAAGCAGGACTTCAGGGCAGCAGGAGGTGCAGGTTTCCCTGTGGATGGGATAAAAATAGTGATGCCCTTTGGAGAAAGGTTCAGGGATGGCAGTGGTAAGGCAGGACCAGCAGAAAGGGGAGATGGAGAAAATCCCCATTTCAGTGGGGTTTTCCCTCTCCTTGGGGTAGGGATGTTCATTCAGCCCTCCCTGAGTAAAGCAGAACTGGGTTTATTTCCTTGGAGAGCAAGCTGAGGTCTGGAGCTCAGCTCCCACGTGGTGTCTCACAGGGCCTTGCTATTTGCACTAATAATGGAATGGAAAAAGAATTAAAAAGGTTAAAGCAGGGTCTGTGCTGCTCAACTTTGCTTTTATTAAACTGCATTTCTGGAGGCTTCTCCTCCCCCTTTCCCAGCACCCTGCCCTGACCAAAGTACAGCCTGAGTGGCAGATGTGGCAACTGCTGTGCCAGAGGGAGAGGACACAGAGCTGCTGAGATGGGATTTAAGGTCCCTTCCAACCCAACCCATCCAATTCTGAGATTTTATGATTAACAAGCATTAAGTGAACACTTTGTGGCCCCTGCTGAGGACACCCTGCAGTTTGCACCTCTGTCCCCAGCAGATGATCTCGTGTCATTCCCTGATGAAAGTCTAAAGACCAGGCAGTAAAGGAGGATCAGATGAGGATGTGTGGGGATCCACTACAGCCAAAACACGAGTGTTTGTTGGTCATAAGTGACGAAACCTCTGCCAGCAGCAAGGAGTGGCAGGGTCTGGTCACGTATGCGGCATGTGACATTTGGACACGTGCTCTGAGCAGCACTCAAAGGCTCCTGACCCCGTCACACCCTAAAGACACTTCCCAAAGAACATCACCACTGCCAGTTCATGAGTGCACAATGCTCAGGGGTCAATCCAGGTGCTTATGAGCACCTGGAGACATGGCTGGGCTGTGGGGTGATGAGGAAGGATGGAGGACACCCACCCGAAGCCACACTCACCCAACGGTGCCTTTGGATTTTATGAGTCAAGGGAAGACTTTTTGTCCTCCTAATTTAGGAATAACCTGCTTTTCAGTGACTTTGGGAATCTTTATAGGCTGTGACTTCTTTTTATGGGACACCAGGCACCACAGGAGGGATGTGCTGGAAGGTCTCAGCTCCAGACAAGGAAGTGGCATTGTCTCCTTGCAGTGCTCCCCAGCCAGCAAGGGAGGAATCCAGGTTACTTTTTCCTCACTGGGTAAATTTCACAGTGACATTTGCACATTTACATTGACTCTCTGAGGGCAGGATGAGGTCACTGGAAAGTTTGATCCTTCCAAAAGAAAAAAAAAAAAAAGGCCAACACAAAAATAAGCATTTTCTTTTAACTGGGAATCATCCAAGAAAATATTCAGAAAAAAAAAACCCCTTGTTCTTAGCTTATGTTTACTGCAAACCTGGGATCTGATAAACAGAACATACAGACAAGTGTTACAAATATGTTATTAAGGAGATTCCAGAAGTGCCAAGAGAGCCCTGACAGTACAGCTTTGTTTGCCAAAAAGGGCCATTTTTTCCTGAGAACAACAGCCCATGGGTTTGTATCTTCTGGCCAGCTCCAGTTCCCAGTCAGGTTTTACACTGGTTGTTCCTCAGCCCAGCTGTGAAATCAAATTTTGAGCACAGGAATAACGTTGCCGTGCTCGGGCACAGAGCAGGAGAGTCTTTTTTGATCCTTCCAGGTTTGGGGGAATGTGTGACTAAAAACTGCCCCAGGACATTTCTTCTCCTTAAATCTCATCATCTCTGAGGCAAGAGGACAAGAGGGAATGGCTTCAGACTGACAGGGCAGGGATGGATGGGATATTGGGAAGAAATTCTTGACTGAGGGTGGTGAGGCCCTGGCACAGGGTGCCCAGAGAAGCTGTGACTGCTCCTGGATCCCTGGAAGTGTCCAAGGCCAGGTTGGACAGGGCTTNTGCCCCCCCGCCATGGGAGCAGGAACTGAAAGTTCATGTTTGAACTTTTCACAAACTCTGTTTGTGATTCCCAAGGTGCTGAGCTGTCCAGGAGCACAGGGAGGCTGAGGGAAGCCAAGTGTTTTGCTTTTACCAACATTTAATTCCCAAGTCCATCCTTTAGGAGGAAAGAAGAGTCACCCCTGAGCATGGCTGGGTGACCTTCTCTGACCAGGGTCACTGGGAATCCACACACTCCACATTGCACCACCTCCCCATCCCATCCAACTGCAGTGGCCTCTTGGCCTTTCCTGCAGCAGCCTCACCTCGGAGGCAGCAATATTTTGATGCCTGATGCAGAAAATCTGGACTGAAATGTCCTTTTCCCCAGCTGTGCCAGACAAACTCTGCATGTCCACCTCTTACCAAGGTTTCCAGCCATGCCTGCAGCTCCTGGACACTCCTCAATGTTATTGTAAATACAGTAATTTGTAAAATAACAACTGCATTTTGCACCTGCTCCACCCAAACCATTCAGCGAATGCCTTCCAGTTAGAAAGAAGAAAAATTGCCCTGAGATAAGCAGCTGAATGGTTAACTAAGACTAAATTATGGAGGCCTGGCTCTGTTTCTGCCTGAGGAGGTTAATTGTTAACACTCTCCTAACAAAGGCCTTGGGGAGATGGACATACCTCGGCACCATGCCAGGAGAAGGGAATCAGTCATCCTTCTTGGGCACGGAGAGCTCCAGCAAAGAGCCCCAGAGCAAGGCAGGGCCTTGGCACACGTGCCCATCCCAGGCATGTGGCACTGCCAGCACGGGCAACAAAGGCACCTGAAGGTCAAAACTTCCCCTCCTTGCCAACTGTGGTAACAGGTGTGCCCCTGACCTTCATTAGTCAGGTTTGTTTGCATTGGTTTAAGGAGTGATTACTGACACCATAAAGCCGGGCTCTGTTCTGTTTTTGTAGGGGCAGGGCTTACACCTGCCCTGTGTTTACAGCTCAGGTTGGCTCTGCCAGGCTTCCCCCAGCGCTGCCAAGGGGTTGGTTTGGTTGGAGGAGAAAAAGTCAGCGTGTCCTGGGGTGGTGGAACAGGCTGGAAATGGAAAGGGTGGGAAAAGAATGGCTGTGGTAATTTCAGCTTCATCCAGGAGGATACGGGGAGTGGGAAGGGAAGGACAGGAATGGGTTAGCAGTGAAGGCACAGACCCTGCAGGGAGCAAAGCCACCTGTGTCCAGTGAGGCATTAACAAGCCTTGGGGAAAAAACACCACTGAAACCCAAGATTTGTACTTGTAGAATCATAGAATTACAGAATTACTCAGGTTAGAAAAACCCTCTAAGACTGTGGGGTCTAACTGTTCCCGCAGCACTGCCAAGGCCACCACTGACCATGTCCCCAAGTGCCACATCCACATGGCTTTTAAATCCCTCCAGGGGTGGGACTCCACCCACCTGGGCAGCTGTGCCAGGGCTGGAGAGCCCTTTCTTTCCATGAAGAAATTTTCCATGAAGAAATTTTCCGTAATATCCAGTCTAAACCTCTCCTGTTTAGAGGCTGTTCCCTCTTGTCCTCCTAGTTTCAGGTGCAGGTTGCAGTCACATTTCTCTTCCTCTCCCTCACCTTTTCTTGTACATCCCATCCTCCAAAAAATCCACTCAGCTACTGCTCTGCCTCCTGTGTGTCACAGGAGTCACTTGTGTGTCACTTGCCACCTCCTTATGGCCGTGCTGGTCCCAAACCTGGCTGAGAGCTCCTCCACTGGGACTGATTGAAGAGGCAGGGACACCACAGCTCCCCTCCCACCTGGCTGCAGTGCCCTGGCCCCTCCTGTTCTCCTACACCCTCCTCAAGTTGCTCAGTCTGAAGAGGGGAACAGAATGAGCTTTTCTTGTCTCTCACAGGCATTTTTTTTTCCAGCCCTCAAGTAACTCTTGTAGCTCTTTTCTGCACCTCCTCCTCCTCCTTTTCCCCCCATGCTGGCTTGGTGGCTGCCAGGTTTTCCTCTGCCACTGGAATACGGCACAAACACACTTGAACCTGTCTGCAAAAACAGGCAGATCTCCAGCTTTTCAACCACAAGCTTTTTCCACAACCAAAAGCCAAGTGAAGTCAGAAGAACAACTCCTGCTCCTTCCCCAGGTCACAGATCTCTCTTTTCCCATTTATCCCTGCACTGCTGATCTTTTTCTCCCCATTCAGAGCTAAAAAAGCAAACTCAGGAAGGCAGCTTGGAGGGTCAAGTAGTGGCAGATTCTTGCAGCCACCCTGACACCTCTTGGGCTGTGGGGCTGTTGTGTATCTGCACATTTTCCATCCTTCTGTGCAAAGGATTTATGCTTGGATTTACTTTTGGACACAATCCTGAGTAACTTGCCCCTAGGGCACCCTGCTGGAGCAGGGAGGTTGGACTTGGACTGCCCAGCATGGTAGTCCTGCCTAGGAACATCCAATTTGGGAATGTGGGGACCACCCTGTCCCTCTGTGACCCCCTCACTTTCCAGCTATGCCTGTCCCAGCCCCCGAGAGCACTGAGGGGTCTGCACAGGGACCTGCAGCATCCTCTGGATAACTGTGCCCAGTTAAAAGCCCTCAGCCCTCCCAGTTCAAACCCATTTCTGAGACAGGAGGATCACACTTTGCTTTTCTCTCCTGAAGAGAGGGGGTGGCAGGATTAGGGGCAGCCAGGTCCTGGTTTTGGGGGCTGCACTTCCTCGGGCTGCTGTGGGAAATAAAAGTGAGCAGGCTTAGCAACATTTCCTTTTCCTTTCCGCCTGCTAATGAGATAATTACAGCCTTTTGTATTCTGGGAATCTACTTTCTCATTATGGGGGCCGCATCAGCTATTTACATAATAAGCCTGAAACAAAAGAGATGAGATGAAAAGACCCAGGCGGCTTTGGGGGAGCTCTTGTTGAGCTGCCAAGGGACAGCCCGGCAGGATGACAGATTCCTGCATCCCCAAAGCTCCTCTGGTCTGGAGTGGGTGGCAGCACTTGATTCAGGATGTCCTCAGTCTCAGCTGTGAAGGCCCCCAGGGTCCTCAGAACCAGCTCTTTGTTAAACCACTCACTGCAATTCCTGATGCCAAAGGATTTGGGAGGGTGGCCGTGAATCCAGACCCACATCAAGGATCTCATGTCAGCATTTGTGGGGCTCACAGTGGCACCTGGGACAAGTCCCACCACCAGAGGATGTTTGGTACCAAACAGGCCTGTCCCTTGTCCCAGTTTCCTCCAGCTGTGGTCAGGGGACATTCTGGGTACCAACCTGTCCCATCCCATATCCCATATCCCATATCCCATCCCCCATATCCCATATCCCATACCCCATATCCCATATCCCATCCCCCATATCCCATATCCCATACCCCATATCCCATATCCCATCCCCCATATCCCATATCCCATACCCCATATCCCATATCCCATCCCCCATATCCCATATCCCATACCCCATATCCCATATCCCATATCCCTCTCTCCTGTTTCACTTTCTGACCAAAGGACATGATGGGTACCAGACTGTCCCATCCCATAGCCCATATCCCTTGTTTCACTTTCTGACTAAAGGACATGGTGGGTAACAACCTGTCCCATCCCATATCCCATATCCCATATCCCATATCCCATACCCCATACCCCATATCCCATATCCCATACCCCATACCCCATATCCCATACCCCATACCCCATATCCCACATCCCACACCCCATATCCCATACCCCATATCCCATATCCCATACCCCATATCCCATACCCCATACCCCATATCCCATATCCCATATCCCATATCCCTCTCTCCTGTTTCACTTTCTGACCAAAGGACATGATGGGTACCAGACTGTCCCATCCCATATCCCATACCCCACACCCCATACCCCATATCCCATATCCCATATCCCATATCCCATATCCCTGTTCCCTGTTTCACTTTCTGACCAAAGGACATGATGGGTACCAGACTGTCTCAGCCCATTTCCCTGTCCCCCCAGTTGTCCAAGGGATGGATTGGTTACAAACCTGTCCCATCCCATTTCCCATTTCCCATTTCCCCATCCCCCCATCTGGCCAGTGTGTACCAACCTGTCCCACCCCATGTCCCAGTTCCCTGCCCCCACAGCTGGCTGGGGGGACACTGGCTACCAAACTGTCCCATCCCACATGCCAGTGCCCTGTCCCCCAGCTGGCCAAGGAACTCTCTGTGCACCAAACTGTCCCTGCCAGCCTCGCCACCTCTCTTCCCCAAGAAAGGCCCCATTGTTCCCCGACAAAGCCTGAACAGTGCAGCCTGCTCCACCTTCCCTGGCCAGTCCTCCAACTCTGCTATCAGTTTTCCTCCCTCAGTTGGTCGCTGTGTTTAAG
Source organism: Peucedramus taeniatus (assembly GCA_013400575.1). Classification (NCBI taxonomy): domain Eukaryota; kingdom Metazoa; phylum Chordata; class Aves; order Passeriformes; family Fringillidae; genus Peucedramus; species Peucedramus taeniatus. The sequence goes on from WBNO01001446.1 coordinate 18,929, forward strand.
GGACACAGTCCACTGCCACCCTGTCCCCATCCCCCAGGACGTGGCAGGAGGGGGACTCATGGCAAAGCACAGCCACAATCTGCACTGTGGAGCACACGGCCTTGGCTCTGTGCCCTCCTGCTTGTCCCTCCTTCCCCCTCAGCTCCCTGAGGGTGTTCCTGGAATGGACACCCTGCAACAGCTTCCTGGAAACCTCTTTCTGACAGTAAAATAATCAGTAAATCAATCTGGGCATGGCTATTGCTCATCCAGACCAAGCTGCTCCACCTGCCCCAAGCCCACGTCCTCTATCCCAACTCCTCAGCTCTGGGTGTTTTATCCCACTTTTAATCCACAGGATTTTCTGGATCTGAAAAAGCAGGCAGAGTGGAATTAAAAGCCAAGCACCTGGCAGGCCATGCCAGTCTTGAAGTGTTCCAGTTCGGGAAGAAATCAAAATTATTCTGGAGGGTGCAGAGAGGTGGGCAAAGCCCCAGAGAAGCCTTGGCAGGTGACGTGGAGGTGTGACAAGGTACCTTTGTACAGTCCCAGAGAGGCTTTTTTTGTCTCATCCTTGGAGGTTTTCAAGCCCTGAATGGACCAGGCAGGGTCCACCAGCAGCAGGATGGCCTGGAGAGCTCCCAGGGTCCTTTCCACCAGGAATTACCCTGCCATGGAGTTTTTTACAAGCCACACTGGATATCCACCAGCATTCCCCTGGCCAAAGCCCTCATCCTCAGGGGGATTTTCCCCCTTTTTTCCATCTTCTCTCAGAGCCCTGGGTTTGGATCTGGGCTGGCATCCTCCAGGATGCACCTGAGGGCAGGTAGGAAGGATTTTCCATGACCTGCCTCCCCATCATCTCAAGGGGCATCAGGACAAGATGGTTTCAAGCTCAGCCCGAACTGCCATCCCAAATCCCATGTGTCCATCAGGAAGGGCTCATCCATGGTCTCATCTGTGACCCTTGTGACTGCCTCCAGAAGATAGTCAGGGCCAGCTGTGTCATTGTCCCCAGTGAGGTCCTGATGGCAACCCCTGCCCAGAAAAGGACCAGCTTTGGTGGCACAGGGAAAACTCCCCGGATTCCCTCAGTACAGGGCAAGGGCAGTTTGATGGAGCAGCCCCAGTACTGGCTGTGGCCCTGAGGGTCTGGGATGCCTCATACCATGGGCTGGACTGCTTGGGGTCATCCCAGCCCTGTGTGCCTCAGTTTCCCCTTGTTAAGGGGCTGCCAGTGGGATCCAGGGTGAGATTTCCCCACCCTGAACAATCCATCTCCGTGCACCCCATCTCTGCTCGGACCCCCTGGTGCAAACATAGCCCAGCAGGTACATCCCATCCCTAAAAAACAACTGGAAAGGGTCCCACTGGCTCAGCCCTGCCCTAATTCACTGAAGATCCTTTGGGAAGATGTCTGGAGATGAGATGATGCCAGCTGAGCCTGTGGGACTCCCCAGCACAGGGGATATGGGGAAGCTCCTGGTCACCACTGAAAGTGTCCCAGCACAGAGCTACATCCCTTGCCTGGCTCCCCAGCACCTTCCTGAGCATCCTCACACATCCCCACACCCCAAATCTCAGGGATCCCAATGTGATCCCCTGCTCCAGCCCAGCTCCGTGGCCCCAAATGCCAGGAGGACCCCTCTCTTTGTCACCACACCCCCCTGCAGACGGGATATTGCAGAGGGGGGACCCAATCCTGCCCTTTGGGATGAGCCATCACCCCCAAAGCGGTTCCAAGGAGCCGTCCCCACGAGCCCTGCCTGGCTCTGCCATCCCCAAACTTTGCCCAAACCTCTGTCCCCGCAGGAAGGACAAGGAGGGGACCCGCCACCAGCTGCCCCCCGCCGCCCACGCCACCGGCCCGGCCGTGATTCATCATTAACTCGCCCCGAGGAATTTCTTGGGCGCGGAGCCAGCCCGGGCAGGGCTCGCTCCTCCCCGGACACCACGCTTGGAGCAATCCCCCATGGTGGGTGCCTTGTCCCCACCGCCGGAATTAGCGCTGCTAAACCGAAGTGATGCCCTAAAATCCTCCGGGGTGCAAGGTCTCGGTGCTGGGGGGGGGGGGGTCCAGCCGGGACCAAGGGGG
>WBNO01001446.1:21086-68839 GCA_013400575.1 Peucedramus taeniatus
CCCCCCAAAAAAAAATCGCCTGCAAAGCGTCCCACCAGCTCAACCCTGCACTAATCCACCGCAAACTCTTCGCTTCCCTTGCCGGCCCCAAACAAAGACACCCAGCCAGAGGGGGAAGGAGAGGAAAGGAAAGATCCCACAAAAAGCCGGCACCCAGCGGGATTTACCTGGGCAGCCCAGGGGTGCATCCTGCAGCTCCCCATCCTCCGCCGAGCGCGAAATTCATTGTTTCCCTGCGTGGTATCCCGGGAAAAAGTCCAAAATAATACCTGCGGAGAGCAACCTGCTGCTGGGCTGGGGCCAAGGGCTGCCCTTCGCTCGGTGGGATTGGCCACGGCGCCCGCAGGAGCTTAACTCTTTGTGCCCACCTCCGGCAGGGATTTTGGGAAGGGATGGCTCCGTCTTCCTCTAAGGGGAATTTGGGGCCGATGGTTTGTTTTAGGTTAAATGGGAATTTCGGAGTCAGACGCTGGGTTTTCCTGAAATAAGGGTTTGGAGTTTGCCTTTTTCTGTTTTCACATGGGGATTTTGGAGTCTGATGGCTTGTTTCTGCACAAATAGGGATTTGGGGGTTTGGAAGGTTTTGGGGTTTGCTCAAATAGGGATTTGTGGATTGAGAGGTTTCGGGGTTTGCTCAAATATGGATTTGTGGATTTGGAAGGTTTGGGGGGTTGCTCAAATAGAGATTTGGGGTTCAGAGGCTTCTTTTATCTCAAACGGGGAATTTGGGGTCAGACCGTGTGTTTGTCAGGCTGCATGGTTTTCTTCAAGTGGGAATTTTGGGGTCTGACAGTTTGGTTTTGCACAGAGAAAATTTTGAGGGTCTGACAGCTTGTTTTGCTTAACTGGAATTTTGGGATCTGACTGTTGGGTTCTTTTGTTTTAATACTTTTTTTTTTTTCTCAGATAGGGAATTTCATAACTTGGTTTTTCTCAAATGAGGAATTTGAGATTCAATTTGCTCAAGCAGGGATCAGACAGATGGGGTTTGGGCTACTTTTAAAATAGGGAATTTTGGGGTCTGGTGGCTTGGTTTTGATCAAATCAAGATTTTGGGATCAGGTAACTTATTTTGGTTAAAGGGAGATTTTGGGGTCTGGCAGCTGGGTTTTCCTCAAATAGGGATTTGGGGTCTGACTGCCTGTTTTGTTTGTTTGTTTTTCAAAAGGGGATTTTAGCATCTGGGGGGCTTGTTTGGGTACAAATACAGATTTGAGGCTCTAACAGCTGGGCTTTTTTCCAAATGGAATTTTGGGGTCTGACAAATTTGGCTTTCTTTCAAGTGGGGATTGCTCCAAACAGTTCATTTTCACTCAAATAATAATTTTGGGATCTTTCAATCAGGGGACCCTTCTCAACTTTCCCATCTTTCTGGGGATGCTTCCCAGCTGCGTGGCTGAAATGAAAGGTTGTGAAGAGCTCTGAAAGAAGGGCAGAGAACTGGGAAGAACGGGATGATGCATCCATAGAATGGTTTGGTTTGGAAGGGACCTTAAACCTCATCTCATTCCAACCCCTGCCATGGGCAGAGACACCTCCCCCTATCCCAGGTTGCCCCAAGCTCCATCCACCTGGCCAAAAGCTGGATGTGGATGCTGCCCTCTTTCCTCTCCATCATTCAGAGCAGAGCCCTGGTGGCACAGGATGGCCCAGAGCTCCTTTTCCCACTTTCCCAGCTGCCAGCTCTGCGGCAGGAGAGCAATCAGCCTTCCCATTGGGGGCCGTCCAGCCCCAGCACTTACTCTGGATTATTCACAGTCGTGGAGGGAGGGAAATAAAGCCACACAAAGCTACCACTCATTTAAACACATTTGCTGAAGTGAATTTTCTGTTGGCAGGATGTCTGGGGATCAAAGGAGTCGCCGGTCGGGGCCTCGCGAACGGTGCCGGTGTTGGTGGGCAAACAACAGTGAGAGCAGTAAAACAGCAATAATGCCAAAATAATCAAATTTGGGTTAATGTGCATTTAAACCAGGGCAAAACGCACTGCTGGGGTGCACGGGGAAGGTGTAAATTATACCCAAATGCATTCCTGTGGAGATTCAAACTCGCAATTTTGCCCTTAAGCTCCAGAAGCAGGGAATTCTGACAAATAGGATGGTTTGGGGATGTGTGTGCACCTTGGAAGTGCCATGCAGACAGAGAACCTTTTCCATCCCTGCTCTGCAATGACCAGAGCTGGCTGAGGAGCTCTGCTGGGGTGTGGACCCTTCCCAGCAGTGGGATTTGACCAAGCTGCCCGAGCACAGGAGCCTGTGGCTGCCCTGCAGGGAGCTGCAGCAGCTCCAGCTCTCACAGGAGACAGGCACTTTCCTGACACTGCAGCTGCAGGAGCCTGTGCTCGTGCTCCCTTTGGGAGCTGAGTTATGTCTTAGCGCTCCCCACAGATGAATAAATCATGATAGGAGAGACTTTGGAGAGGGCTGGAAAATCCAGGATAACCCTGGCAGTCTCAGGTGGGGTGTAAACTTTGAAGCCCCAACTCCCATTTCTAACCCAGGGCTCAGGTGGCTGAGGCAGGAACCTCTCTGCTCACATCCAGCAGAGCCCCTCCATCACCTCTGAGAGCCAACAGAGACCCCCAGTTCTCATCCAGCACCCCTTTGTGCCAGGGCTCCTGCACAGCCAGGCCACCCTGTTTCCCTGTCCCCATGGGACACGACCACCAGAACTTGGTCCCAGCCCTTTCTGGGGTTGATCTTTCTCTGCTGTGCCCTTTTTGTGGCCATGGTCAAAGTGTGTCACCCAGACTCAACCACCTGAGGTGACCTCCAGCCTGGGACTACAGGGTTGGGTTTACCCACCTAAAAACCCTTCCCTACCCAGCCACAATGGCCTTGCTCTGTCTTGGGGCTGAGGCTTTGAACATCCACCCAAAGCCTTCTTCCTCTTGAAGAAAGGAAAAATTTCCTCTTCCAGAATCCAAACTCTTTGTTCCCGTGTCCTTCTGTTTTCTTTTCCCTTTTCCTTGCAGGAGTGGCAGCCCCTGGCTGGGTGATTTCCATTCTCATGGAGCCGTTCCAAATCAAGATCCCCAAGCTCTCTGAGGTCCTTGGACTGCACCTGCAGGATTGGTTCAGTGTTCTTTGCACTGATCAGAGAAGGAGGAAAACATCAGCTGCACTGAGGTCTGAAGGAGCATGGATGGGGCAGGACATTCCCCAGGGAGCAGGGGTGGAAAGCCTTGATGTGCTCAGGCATGCGGCAAGGCGGAGGTGGGGATGGGAATGGGAGCAGAGGCTCCCAGCAGCTCCCTGCACTGGGAATTCTTCCTGGAAACCTCTGGGGAGCTGCTTTTCAGTGCAAGACATCCCAATGTGAGCAAGAGTCTCCCTCCTCTCTTCACCCAGGCTCCTTTATTTAGAGGGAAGATAATTTTCGAATTGAAGAGCAGAAAAAAAACCTAAATAAGGGTACTCTGGCTGTTGAACAGACTTTGAGGCCATGAATGAAGTGGCTTCTCCATCCCAGCATGTCTGAATGCCTTGGCTGGGCAATGTCAAGGTCTGATGATGAAGACAGTTCTGAATTTGTGCTGGAGGCCTCCAGAGCTTTCCAACCAGCACCACAACAACTTAAACCCAGCTCAGACCTCAGCTGGGAACTGACTGTGCCTGTGAGTGCTTGACACCCATCAGGCTGGACACTGAAACCAGAATTCCTGCAGGACCTCCTTGCCAGGCTCTGTTTGAAGCTCTTCCCCCTCTCTCTTGTTAAAGCAGAGATTTCCAGCCTGGTTTTCAGAGGAAAGACCCTGTTTTCTGGGACAGTCAGTGGGTGTGGAACATCTGAGGGTTTCCCTGTGCTTGTGGAGAGATTCTGCCTTGCCTGATTTGTTGTGAGTGATCACAGGGACCACAGCCAAACGTGCAGGATGGGGCTGGTAGGGGAGCATGACTGTGCCATGCCAGGAAATCCAACCTTTCTGCTGGGAAAGCTGATAAAATCCCCAGCAGCCTGCACAGCCTGAGAAGGCTCTGTGGCTGAGCTGCCAGGAGAAATGGCAGGATGGCACCCAGAGTTTGTTTGTGCAAGAAGAAGCTGGTTATGTGATAAAACAAACCTTCTCTGCACCTGGGGGTTCACCAGCACAGGGACATCCCACTGGTCTGGAAGTGAAAATGCTGGGAGAGGCTTTTCCTGCTCATTAAATGGAATAATTTGAGCCTGGGTGAGACCTCCTCATACCCACACAGAGCTGGGGATGGGAGAGGACTTTCTCCAAGCTGCCACAGGGGATGGCAGGGGGTCCTGAGGCTGGGTTGACCCCAGAAAGCTGGGTTGATGCCAGCTGCTGCAGTGGGGGACACTTTCCATCTCCAATCCATGACATCTGCCTGCTCAGCTTGAGCCAGCAGGAACAAGCCAAAAGACTCTGGTTTATGTCATCCAGAGGGATGGTTTCCTATTCTGGAAAAAACATCCCTGCTGGTATAAGCTGTCTCCTCCTGTACCAGCACAGAGCAGACAAAGCCTCTCAGTGCTGGCAAGCCACAGCCTGGTGCATGGGCCAGGTCTTCCCATAAATCAGGAGAGGCTCCTGCATCTCCACCCGTGGGTGCTGAAAGCCCAGAGTGTGTGCTGGGTGTCCTGGCCATGGGATTTGGGTCAGGTCTGAGCTGCCTGCAGGGAGGATGTGAATTCTCAGGTTTCCCAAATAATGTCTAGACCAGAGAATTGTGGAATCACGGAGCCGTGGAATGGTTTGGATTGAAAGAGACCTTAAAGATCATCCAGTTCCAATCCTCTGCCATGGGCAGAGACACCTTTCTCTATCCCAGGGTGCTCCAAACCCCATCCAGCCTGGCCTTGGGCACTCCCAGGGATCCAGGAACAGCCACAGCTTCTCTGGGCACCCTGTACCAGGGCCTTCCCACCCTCACAGGGATTAATTCCTTCCTAATATTTCATCTAAATCTCTCATCTTTTAGTTTAAAATCATTCCTTATACATTCTTGGGTGATTATCCAGAATGAAAGAAACAAATCTCCCCTTCACAGTCCCAAAGCATTGAGCCAGGCCTAGTGAAAATAAATTGGAGCAAAGCAGCTTGCAGCCAGGAGGGCCAGATTTCCACTGAAATCACCAGGTGTTCAAGGATCCTGTTTGGAAGTGCCCTTTCTGTCCATATCAGGAATTAGGGATTTGTCACAGCCCCCTTGGCTCGGGGTTGGAGGTTTTTTCCAGGGAGGAACACCAGGCTCAGGACTAAGTTGTGTGTGCTGATGTTGTCCCATCCATCTCCATCATCTCCATCTCCATCATCTCCATCTCCATCATGGTCAGCCTCTGCTCTGGGCAGGAATTGGTGGCTGAGTGGCCTCAGCAGAAGCAGAACCATGAGAATTCTCAAGTCTTGGGGAGGATCTCCTGGAGGGGCAGTGGAACACTGAGCAGGAAGCCTGGAGCACCCCTGTGGTGGCTCCCAGGTCTCTCTGGGTAGGACACAAGGTTGGCAGTCCCTTTCCAGGCCACAAGGACTCAGTCCATGGACCACAGGGAGGGATTTGGCTGTCTGGAAATGGGTGTGGGCTGAAATGCCACCTGAATCCAGGATCATCTGATGGCCCTGGACTCCTGGGAATTTGGAATTTGCAGTTAATGAATGACCTGAGTGCTACAAACACATCCCCCAGGTACTGCCTCCCCGTGGCTCTTTGTCCTGGGAGGAATGTGGGTATTCCCTGCCCTGAGGACACATTCCTTTGCAGTCACTGGCACTGACCCATGACTGGAAACCAGTTTCCCCAGTGGCTGAACCAATGGTTTTGCCTCCAGTTCTGCTCCAGCCACCATCTCCCTGGCTGCCTTTCCTTTAGGCTGTGTGGACAATTCCCCCATTTCCCAGCTCTCTGAACTCTGCTTCCCAGCCACTGAGGGATCCAGCCTTGTTCATCTCCAGGCTCATCCTCCTCAATCCATGCCCTGGCTCGGATGCTGTGCAGAGAGAAAAAAAGAAGGAAGAGTCTTCACAACCCAGATTTGCAACTTTGGTGGCATCACGATGTCCCAGAACTTGGAATCACCCCTCTGCATCATCTATTAATCCTTAAAACCAGCAAGGAAGGATCCAGGTTTGGCCAGGAAGAGAGATGGAAGAGGGTGGGAGCACACAGCCAAAATATGTGCTGCCTGTAAAGGGCGATGCCTCCAGGTGCACCAACCCTTTTTCCTGAATATTTGTGGCCAAGGCAGAGTTTTGCTGGTCATTCCAGGGGATTGTGTCCCCCCTGAGCAGCACTGGGGGTGGGGGACACCTCTGTCCTGGAGATACCCATGGCTTGGAGCTCAGTGGCCTGTGGGCAGTGGGACAGAGAGACTTTGGAGTGACAAAATGGAAAACCTCAGAGAGGATCCACAGGCAAAAAGGAAAACCTCAGAAAGGATCCACAGGCAAAATGGAAAACCTCAGAAAGGATCCACAGGCAAAATGGAAAATTGCAGAAAGGATCCACAGTAAAAATGGAAAATCACAGAAAGAATCCACAGGCAAAATGAAAAACCTCAGAGAGGATCCACAGGCAAAATGGAAAACCTCAGAGAGGATCCACAGGCAAAAAGGAAAACCTCAGAAAAGATCCACAGGCAAAAATCCCTCTTGTGTTGGAAGCATTTTTGGCTGTGATCATGCTGTGACTTTGCCCTGTCAGGAATGACTTTGTGGATCATGTGGGAGATCCTCCTGCATTCTGGAGAAGCCTTTGGAGCAACTCAAGCATTTGTGACCCACCAAGCCTTCACCCTGCAAGGACAAACCAACTTTCCTCTGCAGTTTTCTTGCATCCTCAGCATCCCCAGCCCATTTTGGGGAGGGGGCTCCATGCAGGTGCTCCTCCACAGCAGGAGAATGGAGCAGTTGGCTCCTGGTCCAAGCCACAGGAGATGCCAGGGATGGGGGAAACTTGGCTCCAACGTGGCTCCCATCCAGGAAGAGAGGCCTTCTCCCAACCCTCACAGCCATCAACTCCTTCAGCTCCTTCAGGAGGGATGATGGACGGGGAAACCCAGGAATGCCATTTCTCTGGAGCTGCCCTTGTGCTCTCAGCTGGCCTATGGACCTCACCCATCACCTCCTGAATGAACCACGGAGATTTCAGGGCGAGGAACGAAAAGAAGGAGTTGAGGGGATGGGCCAGGGAGGGAAAATTTCCATAGCTGCATAATAAAGGTGATTACATAAGGGCATCCTGCGTCATCTGCGGCTGGCATCTCCGGAGAAGTAATTACATCTGCACCACACATCTAAAGAAAACATTATCACATTGGCTTCCAAATTCTATAATTAGCTCTTGCAAGATGTGTGCCAGGGGCTTTATCATTCCGTGTACGTTGGCTTTGGAGCCAGGCACAGGCACATGGAGTTTTTTTTTTTTTTCATTTGCCAGCTAGGAAAATATTTGGAGTTTAGTGTGGCAGCTGACCTGAGTCCCCCTGGAAAGGGCAGCTCTGAGGGTTTGAAGTGGTGTGTAAAGAGTGAAATATTTTCCTGGTCTCCCTCGGTGCCTGCCGGGCCGTGGGGATCCAGCAGGAGGGCAGGAATGGCAAAGCCAGAGCTTGGCTTTCCCTCCTCCTTCAAATATTCTTTGATTTCTGCCCTGATGCTCTGAACCTTGGGAAGGCTTTTTTTTCCCTCGCTAAATGAATGACCTGATTTGCAGGGAGGTGTTGCCCTCACAGGTTCCTGAGCTCTCTGCTCTGTCATATAAAACAAACCCCTTTTGCTCGCCCAGCTTTGGACTTCAGAACCAACTTTGGGCTTTGAACACTTCTCCCATCCCTCCAGATCCTCAGCAAAAGGGAAAAGAGGCTTTGAAATGGAAGCAGAGGCTGCAAAGCTCTTGGTTTGATGGAGGGCTTTTCATGTGGAGCTGGAGATGGCCACGGGATGAGCTGGCAGCACGAGGGACACGGCAAGGGCAGGGATGGATGGGAGGATGAATTTGGTTTCCTTCTGTTTTCCATTTGCTCATTACCAGCCTGGGAGCCCTGGGAAGCGCCAGCAGCTCCGCTGCAAACAAAACAGTGAGGAGATTTCTCCACATCTCCTCCAAAGAAGCTCCTCCAGCAACGACTTCAGCTGGGAAGTGGGGCTGTGCACGACCAGGAGAGTGGGAGGGAGTGCCAAAATCCCAAGGGCTTGGTGAGAAAACGGTTGTGTTGTGTGAGTGTGAGAGCGTGTGCGTGCAGCTTGGATAAACCATCCTCAAGTGGAAAAACATCCTCTCCATGCCGGCCTCGTGGAGTGGGGTGGTGACAACTCCTCCCTGTTTCTCAGTTTTGTGTTATTTCCACTCAGAAGATGCAGAGAACTGGAGGGTGGGGAGAGAGGAGGACTCCAAAGCTCAGCAGAGCCCTCGTTAGGGCCAGACCTAATGAGACCTGTGAGCTGCCCTGCGAGGAATGAATAACCAGCCCAGGGGACAGGAGGTGAGACCTGGCCAGAAGGACCATTTTGCTCCTGTTCATGACCAATCTCAGGAGCTGCTGATCCATGTGCTGGATGTGTCAGTGATCAGAAATGATCTTCCCAGGAAAGAAAGACCCAGAGTCAGAAAGCCAGAGTGAAAAAAAAAAAAAATCCATGATGTTTCTACTGAGATCTCCAGCCCCTCTTGTGCTTTTCTCCAACACCCTGTGATTGATATAAAACCTTTCTCCATTGCCCCAGTCAACCTGAGGATCATCATCACAACTGAGTCACAGAATGGCTTGGGTTGGAAGGACCTTAAAACTCATCCAGTCCCACCCCTGCCATGGGCAGGGACACCTTCCACGATCCCAGCTTGCTCCAAGCCCCATCCAGCCTGGCCTTGGACACTTCCAGTGCCATGACAGCCACAGCTTCTCTGAGTAACCTGTGCCAGGGCCTCCCCAGCCTCACAGGGAAGAATTTATTCCCAATATCACATCTAACCCTGCCCTCTGGCAGTTTGGACCTGTTCCCCCACATCCAAAGTCCCTCTGCAGCTCTTTTAGCCCCTTTAGGTACAGGCTTTGTGACTTTCATTGCTCAACTGAGTTTTTGGTTTTTTTTTTTTTATGAGGCTGCCCAGAATGTGGGGTTGTGTTGTGTGGCTGCACCTTTGGGGACAAAAAGCTGCTGGCCTTGTCCTTCTGCCCTAACCCTGCTCATGTCTGGTTTTCACTGCTTCCCTCCCAGTGCTCCTGGGGAACCCTTCAAAAAACTCCTCTTCTTTGGGAATTTGCCCTCTTCAGCACCAATGTCCCAGGAAGGAGGTGGAGAATGATACCCCAGTGACACAGCCCTGGGAAGGAGAGGGGTGGTGTGGGAGCAGGGAGAAGGGGAAAGCAGCTTTGTCAATGATTTGCAGGAGAGAAAAACAAACTCCTGCATGGTTTGGGTGGTTTCATGGTGAACCTGGGGGTGCTGGAGAGGGGCTGGGAACATAAACCCTGTGAGGAACCACTGAGGGAGCTGAGGGTGCTCAGCCTGGAGAAAAGGAGACTCAGGGGTGACCTCATCACTCTCCACAACTCCCTGAAAGGTGCCTGTGCTCAGCTGGGGTTGGGCTCTTTCTCCAGGCAGCACTGACAGAACCAGAGGACACAGCCTCAAGCTGCACCAAGGGAAATTCAGGTTGGATATCAGGAAAAAGTTTACACAGAAAGGGTGATAAAGTTCTGGAATGGCCTCCTGGGGAGGTGGTGCAGTCACCATCCCTGGGTGTGTTTAACAAAGCCTGGATGTGGCACTGGGTGCCAGGGTTGAGTTGAGGTGTTGGGGCTGGGTTGGACTCGATGATCTTGGAGGTCTCTTCCAACCTGGTCATTCTGTGAATTCTGTGAATTCTGTGCTGGGTTAATGATTGGATTTGATGACCTTTAGAGGTTCTTTCCAACCCCCACCATTCTGTGATTTTATGTTTCCAAAGCAATGCAGCAATTCCTAGCTGTCCATCCCATGCTGAGCCAGCCCAGAACCTGTGGCCTAAATCCAGGCAAAGATTCCTGGTCCTGGTGCAAGGATTTGCCAGAGGAGAAGGCTGCAGCACCACCTGCTCTCTCCACTCCTCAGCTTTCCTCTCATCCCTACCTTGAGCTCGGGGAAGCAGAATTCCTCAGGCGTGCATGTAAAATGGGAAGCACTTGTGAAACAAGCTCCAGAGGAGCTTGGCACATGTTACAAGCTTGCACTTCATCTATTTGGGACAGAACTCAGCACAGCATCCTCATTAATTTCTCTGAGCTGGGAGCAATCCCACGCCGTTCATCTCACCTGTGCTGCTGACAGGGACTGCCTGTGCAGACACCAGCAGGATTCCCAGCGTTTTTCCTCGGTAGTTTTGGGTTTTTTTAAAATGAATCCGTGCTGACAAATTGCTCAGACATTCCCAGGAGGCTCTGCAGGAGCATCAGTGGCTTTGGGGCAGCATTTGAGACAGGACCAGATGACACACAGATGTGGAGCTGTATCCTTTTTTCAGGTTTTTTTAGTAAAAAAAAAAACCAAAAACAAACCATCAGGAAGGAGGTGAAGGCAAAAATAAGGGAGGAAAGGAAGAAACCCCATCCTCAGGCAGTGGTTGGTGGCCTGGAGAGCTCCCTGCTGTGGGATGCAGTTGGTGTTCAGGGTTTGAGGAGAAACTTGGCAAGTTCATGGACCAGAAATCCATCAGGATCTGCTGTAAATTGCACAGAAGGCAGATTTGGGAGTGTATTGAGGGAATATAAAGCAGGCTGTCAGAGTGACCCTTTTCCACCTACTACTGATAGAATTGTTAAGGTTGGGAAAGACCTCTAAGATCATCGAGCCCAAAAATTCACATTGATTTTCATCCCTAAAACATGAAGTGCCTCCATTGTATCCCAGGAATGCAACAGACTGTGCAGAAAGAGCTGTGAAAATTCAAATTCTTGTAATCTGGAGGTGCTTGTGTTCATGATTCCACAAAAAACAAAAACAAAACAAAACAAAAACCCCCAAACCCCCAAAAAACCAACCAACCAAAAATCAAAACAAAAAAAACACCCCCAAAATAAACAACAAAAAATAAATTAAAAAAAAACCTAAACCCCCAAAAAACAAGCCCTCCCCCAAAATGCAAACCATACAAACCCCCAAACACCTTCATATTTTGCTAAACTAAAGGAAACCAGGGAGTTTTCCATGCTGAGGATGGATTAGCTGTCATGAAAACAGAGAAATCTGCACAGTAGGACAAGAAATTCATCTCCAGCAGGAAGGTGGGATGGTGGGGAAGGGGAGATGGGGGCTGATTTTTTGGGCAAGCTGTGGGAAGGAAGAGGCTGCTTATCCCAATGAGGAGATGCTAAAAGCCCCAATTCCCTGGTAAGGACAGGAGCAACAGCCTGGTGCATCCTAGACCACCCTAAATGTGTTTTCCCTGGACACAAGGAGAGGAAAGGCTGTCCCAGGGCTCAGCTGGAAGCTGGAGAAGTCCCATGGTGTCACTTTTGCAGGTGGAGGGGTCCCAGGAGCTTCAGGGGACGTGGCCGTCCTGCTGTGCTAGGATGCCACATGGCCCTTAGAGCCAGGAGGAAAGAAAACTCTGGAAAAGCTCCCCATGATTTGTTGAGGAGATTTAAAACTTGATCCACGTGCTTTTAGAGCAGGGGGATCACCCTGGGGCAGAGAGACCTCTGGGTGCTTGGAGAAGTAACAGAGCTTGGGAAAAACACCTGGAGGGGCTGGAGAGAGTCCAGGGAAGGGAACAGAGCTGGGGAAGGGTCTGGAGCACCAGGAGCAGCTGAGAGAGCTGGGAAAGGCTCAGCCTGGAGAAAAGGAGGCTCAGGGGGGACCTTGTGGCTCTGCACAGCTCCTGACAGGAGGGGACAGCCAGGGAAAAAGGGACAGGAGGAGAGGGAATGACCTCAGGCTGGGCCAGGGGAAGGTTTAGATTGGATATCTGGGAAAGTTTCCACCCCAAAGGAGTGGTCAAGCATCGGAACATCTGCCCAGGGTGAGTCCCCATCCCTGGAGGGATTTAAAGCCATGTGGATGTGGCACTTGGGAACAGGGGTCAGTGGTGGCCTTGGCAGTGCTGGGGGAATGGTTGGACTGGATTATCCCGGAGGGATTTTCCAACCTAAACAATTCTGGGATTGTCTCTGTGTGTGGCTTCTTGCTTTGTCTCTGTGGCTCTTGGCAGCCTCTTGCTGGTCACGGTGATCCTGCTTCCCTCATTCCTCATCCCAGGAAGCACCACCCTGTGAGGCTGGCACCTGTTTGCCTTGGAAAAGGTCTTTTATTCCTTCTTCAAGCAAGACACTGCTGAGATACCTCTGTGGGAGGAGGGAGAGGGGTTAAACCCCTCCCCAAAATGTCAGTGGTCCTAAAAATAGCCAGGCTTTTCCCGCTCACATTGACTCACCCGTCACAGACCACAAACCCCTGAGTCACAGCAGGGGCTGTGGGGAAATCATCCTGCCCTGCTCTGCTCCAAACAGAGCGTGTTTGTGTCCAGAGTGACCCTTGGTCACCCTGGGAGGGACAGCCCTGCCCTCCTGCAGGGCTGGTGGCACTGGGGTGTGTCAGCACAGCCGGGCTGGGGAGGGCGGTGAGCGGAGCATCCTCTCCCTCTTCTGCTTCTCCTGGCATTTCCTGGGGGGCTTTTTGGGGCTCAGCCCTGCCAGTGGGGGTTTCTATACCACCTCCCCCTCTGGAATGAGGGGCCCAGCAGGAAGTGGGACCTTGTGTGTGTCTGTTCCCACCCTACAGGATTTCGGGTGGCTCTGGTTTGGTTCCCATGTCTCCCTGATTTTCACAAGTTTTACCAAGCTTTCTGATGTTTGCATTTTTGCACAGAACTTTCCCACAAAGTTTATGTAAATAACTTATTGTTTGTCATTCCTTTATGGGGGACGAGCAACCTGATGGACTGTTGGGTTGCTCAGTGACATTGAGGAGGTGGCACTGTCACCCTCCAATGACACTGGCATTTCAGAAAATATAAATATGGAGTCAGATGTTTTAATAAAGAGTTTTTGAGTTTGCTTTGAACAGAACTGCCCGTGCCATTTGTGTGTCACCCCAGGGTGACAGTCCCACTCCCTCCTGCAGCTCACAGTCCTCTCCCTTCCCTTCCCAAGTGCCAGAGCTTTAACTCCAGGTGGGAACAACTCAAAACACCTTCCTCAAAAAGCCTCACTCAGTGCTCCCAGCTAAAGAACAGAAATGAAGGGAAAAAACCCAAATTATTCTGGAGGTGTGGGGAGCAGGGTTCTGTCCAGCTGCCTCGGGGATCACAGCCAGGAGCAGCAAAACCTCTAAAAGCCACAAGGTGACCCCAGGAACCCTGACAGCCACCAGGGAAGTGGTGACCACAGGAAATGGGGCAGAGGAGGGGGTCCATGGTCCTTTGATGCCAACCAACCCCATTTTCCCTCCAGGACACTTCCCAGCAAGAGCTGTCCCCTCTCCAGCACCCAGCTCCTCACGATCCTGACCCAACATTCCCAAAACTCTGCTCTTTGGTCACTGGGGCCCTCTCCCACCAAGAGGAAGGAGCAGAAGGATGTGCTCCACACTCCCACAGGAGCAGAGATCCCCATCCCACAGCTGGGGTTAAAGGAAAGGTTCTCACTGATATTTTGGGAGCTGCTTCCTTCCCCTCCCCTCCTCCAGAATAGCTTTTTGTCTTTGGGTTTATTTTCTTTGTTGCCTCATAAAGGTTTGACCCTGGCTCGTTTTGAATGGGCTGGGAGGCAGCGTTGAATTCCTCCTGGGATGTGGCTGCCTCGGGCACAGGAGGGAGGAGGGAATTTCATTGTGTCCAACCTTGCAGACCTTCGGGGAGGAAAAGCAGCAGCTTCTCCTGCTGCAGTTTCTGTCTGCTGAGCCCCGTGTCCTCTGCCAGCTCCTCCCTTGGCCCAGCCCCTCCAGCCACCCCCACTCGTGTCACTTGTCCCTCGCAGAGCTGCTCGGGGACAGCTCCACCAGCACAGCTCCTCTGCAGTGGGAAATTGGGATATCCATCCCCTGGCCAGCTCCATCCCAGGTCTGACCCAGACCCTTCACCCCTCTGCTGCAGCTGATCAAAGTCACCACAGAATCCCTGAGGAACCCACAGGTGGATCCAGCTGCTTCTTGGGTGTTTGCAATGTCTTGAAATAAAGAGTAAAAGCTCTGGTTGATGATCACAGAATCACTGGGTTGGAAGAGACCTCCAAGATCATCGAGTTCAACCCCAACACCTCAGCTAAACCCTGGCACCCAGTGCCACATCCAGGCTTTTTTTTTAAAGACCAGCTCCATCCTGGCCAGGTCTGACCCAGACCCTTCAGGGGTCTTCACCCCTCTGCTGCAGCTGATCAAAGTCACCACAGAATCCCTGAGGAGCCCACAGGTGGATCCAGCTGCTTCTTGGGTGTTTGCAATGTCTTCAAATAAAGAATAAAAGCTGTGGTTGATGATCACAGCATCACAGAATGACCAGGTTGGAAGAGACCTCCAAGATCATCGAGTCCAACCCAGCCCCAACACCTCAACTCAACCCTGGCACCCAGTGCCACATCCAGGCTTTGTTAAACACACCCAGGGATGGTGACTCCACCACCTCCCCAGGAGGCCATTCCAGAACTTTATCACTCTTTCTGTGAAAATCTTTTTCCTAATATCCAACCTGATGTGGCCTCCTGAGCCACCAGAGGGTCTTGGAGAGCTCGGTTTTCCTTTGGGCTCTCTCTTTTCCATTCAAAATACTTAAGAACCAACACTGGCAACCAAGACTAAACTTATTGGCATTCTGGCTCAATAAAGCTGTGGAATTTATCCCCCAATTCAGTTTGCAATTGGCCATATCAGGACTCTCCTGGACGTTCACAGTCGACAGAGAGGAAGCAACTTTTAATTTGATTTTACAAAATTAAGAGCAGCAAAACAACAGCAGCAGCATTGCCTGTCCTCAAGCTGGAGATCAGAAAATCGCTGATAACAACGAAGGAAAAAAAAAAAAAAAAGCTCAATAATTTCTGTTCTGGCTTTGGAAAAAGCAGGATGATGTTCTCATGCTGCACAGGGACAAGGAAGTGCTTTCTAGTCCATTAGTAACCCGGGAAGACACTAAATGGCATGGCCTGAGGATAAACATTTTTAAACAGCGGGTTCAGATTAATTTGCTCCCAAGAGTCCCGTGGAAGCAGGACGAGGAGAGGTATGGGCTGCTGCTCATCCTCTCTAAGAAGTCCTGGGATTTCTCTCAGATCCCAGAAGAGTGGAAAGATGATAATTACAGGGCAATATTAAAAAAAAAAAAAAAAAAAAAAAAGGGGGTGGGGAAAGAAGAATTGGAATGATGCAGCTTAGCCTGGTAGAAAGGGATGCAGGATTAGAGGGATGGAGCGTGGGAAGCTGTCAATATAAATAGATAGCTCATAAAAAAACAGCATTTCACAGACTCCTTCAGCCTCCCCAGGGGCAGGTTTGGATCAGGTGACCCCAGCAGCACCACAGATGGAAATGTGCCCGTGTGAGCAGCTTTGGTTTGGGGTGTTGTGTAAAAAAGGAGTTATTCCAGAAGCATGGAATGGTTTAGGTGGGAAGGGACCTTAAAGCTCATCCCATTCCTAACCCCCTGCCGTGGGTAGGACTTCCACCATCCCAGGGTGCTCCAAGCCCTGTCCAACCTGGCCTTGGGCACTTCCAGGGATCCAGGGGCAGCCACAGCTTCTCTGGGCACCCTGTGCCAGGGCCCCATCACTCTCCCAGTTAAGGATTTCTTCCCAGTATTTAAGGTAACTCTGCCCTCTGGCAGTTTGGAGCCATTCCCTGTGTCCTGTCACTCCCTACCTGCCCTTGCTGTCCCTCTCCTTTTGTCACTGAAGCTCCCAGTGGGGAGTGTTGGATCTTGACTGGATCCCACGGGACTGGGACAGGGATGATCCTCCCAGGCTCCCTCCTCTCTGTGCAGCTGCTGCTTGGAGGAAAAGAAGATGAGAATCTCACAGATCCCATCCCATTTCCCCCCAGCCTCGGAGCTTTCCAGGGATGCCTCCCACCCAAAGTTGTCTTTGGATCCCCCAAAGGTTTGCTGCCATCAGAGGACACTCTCCCTGACACTGCCTGCTCCCTCCTCACTCAGTCCAATGCTGTTTCATCCTCCATGAATTTGTGGCAGGGAATTTTCAGAAGGGAGTTATGACCTCTGAGAAAAGCTGCTTCACTTGGTTTATCTTTAACCCCGTGTTTGAATCATCTCCAGTTGCATTTTAAGACTGGAGTCACATCCCCTCATCCCTTCACCCCACAAACAGGGACTTTAACCCATTTTAGGCTCTGTAATAGCTACTCTGGACATTTTGGTGGCTCTGAGGCACTCCAGGAGTTAAAAATCCCTGCACCAGGCTGTGGTTCCCCTCTGGAAGCTCCTCTGCAGCTCCAGGAACCACCTCAGTGCTGCCTTTCCCACCTCTTTTGTGGGACGCGCTGGCCACTGGCCACCCCCGGGGAGGCAGAATCCCCCAAGGTAATTCATGCCAATTACTGCAATCAGCTAATTAGCAAACAAGATCGATTCAAATGAAGTTGCGGTGTCAACAGCTATTATGCAAGCTCGTGTTTGCCGGAGGAAAGCCATCCTGAGAGTCCCGGCGGTCAAAAAAACCCTCGGGGGTGGATTTGAGGAGAGGTAAAAGGGATGTGGGGGGGTGACAGGGAAATTTAGGGGAAAAAAAAACCACATTACTGAGACTAATTAAGGAGGAAAAGTGTTGAGAATGGAAAGTGAGGCAGGTAATTGCTTGTAAACACAAAGGGGATGATGGAGAGGGATGATTCCCACCAGGGTTGGGATGAGAAGGAGAAGTCAGATCTTCACCCGGGCTCCTCTGTAAGGATCCCCCAAATGTGGGAAGCAGGGGAGGTTCTCCCTCCTGGAAAATTCCAGGGTGAAACACCCCGGGAAGAGCTCCCGGCCACAGGACACCCAGCAGAACCAGCTCTCCGCTGAAAACCGATTGCCACTTTTGGCAGCGAGTCGCCAACCTGGGCTTGCCCGGGATGCAGCGATTTCCCGAGGGGAATTAGAGCCGGGCTGGCTCCATCATTTCTCCTCCGGGAATGGATGGAGCCGAGGGTGGGACACCGGGAGCCGGATCCTGGTGTAAAGCCCGCAGAGACATCTGCTAATCCTCCCCTAAGCCCGCTGTGATGGATTTAAAGGGTGTTTTTGTCGCTCGCCCCCGGGATCAAGATCCTTAGAGGATAAAAGCGTCCGAAGGAAATGAAGGGATTCTTCTCCCCGCAGCGGGGCATGAAAGGGAGAAGCGGCTCCCGCTGGGATGTCCCCGAGGATGTGCGGGTGTCACCTCCCCCGTGCTGTCCCTCGGAGCGCAGGGATGCTGGAATTCGGGCAGGGGTTCGGCTGCCCGCCTCGGGAGCTGCCAGATGTTCTGGTTTTATTTATCCCAGCAGCTGGCCCAGAGAAGCATTATCCGGCAGCCCAAATCTCTGCCTGCCTGTCAAACCCTGGAGGGGTGCAAAATTGCTTTGCACTCCAAAGGCAAGGGTGGAGGGCTGGAGGAAAGGGTTTTCCCTGATTTCTGTCCCGGGCTGGGGCTGTAACACCGCGTCCTGCCTGTCCTCAACTTCTCTTCTAAGGATGAGAGGGAAAGACGTCAACGGATCGATGGGAAACTTCATTAGAGAAGGGAAAATCAAGTTTTCCAGCTGTGAGGAAGAACCTGTGAGTGGCAGATGCATCCACACAAACGCTGGGAATGCTGTGCCAGGAACGTGGGCATCCATGGCACGGCGGGGCTGCCCAGGGAGCGCTCGGGTGACTCGCAGGGCTTGTTTTTAAAACAAACAGATCCCTTTTATCGCCTGAAATCCCGCACCTCAGCCAGGAGGAAACGCGTGGAACAAAGAAATGCCACCAATAATCAGCTCTGGAGCTCGGGGCTTGGCTCAGAGACCTTCCCAAAGCCACGTCCCCACCTCCCACGGTGCTGGGCACAGCCCAACCCTGCCTGGAGCCGGGCTGGCTGCTCCTGCTCAGCCCGCACATGGCACCGAGAGGGAAAGAATCGCTCCTTTCTTTTCCAGCTATCAGGAATGCACCACACCTGGTGCCCCTCGGGGAGTGTTTGCTGTCCCGGCGGGCGCCAAGGCCGGATTGTTTGCCCGGGGATTTTTTTTTTATTTTTTTTTTAAATGAAATATTATTATTAAAAGCTAATT
Organism: Peucedramus taeniatus; assembly: GCA_013400575.1. NCBI lineage: Eukaryota > Metazoa > Chordata > Aves > Passeriformes > Fringillidae > Peucedramus > Peucedramus taeniatus. Next base: position 39,247 of record WBNO01001446.1, read on the forward strand.
TGGGCCTCTCAGAGCGTGGAGGGGAAGGCAAAGCTCTTGGCTGGCACTGAGGAATGTCAACAGGCTGGGGGTGGGTTTGGCTGGTCCCAAAGCCCTCCTGAGCTGCAGGAGATGAGTTTGTCTGGGCTCTGCTGGAAACCAGACAGGGATTACCCACCCCAAACACGTGCAGGTGGCACATTCACCACTTCAGCCACAAGACTGGGTTTTGAAATACCTCATCCTGATCCCCAGATTGGCTCCCATTCCCTACAATCCCTTGGGAGGCTGCAGTGCAGCCTGGCAGAGGGAAACTGAGGTTAAGGAATGCGCCAAGGACGGCACCGAGTGCCAGTAGCAGGGAACAAAACAGATTAAAAACTTTCCACTTGGGACTCAACAGCTCTAAAACCACTCCTGCGTGTTGGGGACACCCTGATCCCCAAAGAGATGGAGCCCTGGGGTTTGGAAAAGCTCCGGGAGGGAGGAAGAGAGGGAAGAGCTCAGCGGATCGGAGGAAGGAGAGGAACAAAGTCCTGCTGTGCAGGGGCTGGCTGGGCACCAGCTCGGCAGCAGGGATTTATTATTTACATTACTGGAGGAGCTGGGAGAACATCAGGGTCTCCCTGAGCCTGGCACTGTGCTCAGCCTGCTCCTGGAGATGGGTGTTTATGTCCCTGCTGAGCTGCACCGGCTGGAGATGGGGATTTTCCTAGCAGAGACCTTTTGAGAAATGTGTTTGTTGGAGGAGGGAGAGATTTGAGCCAAGAACAGATCCTGGTCTTTCCAGAGCCCCCCTCCCCTGGGCAGGAACCACCAGGGATCCACTCCCCTGGGCAGGAGAGCCTTGGGGTGCAGGGGCCTGTGGGGATGCAGCTCTGCCCGTCTCATCCCAGCATCCCTGATGATTTTGGGGGATGTTTTCATCCTCTCCTTTCTGCCCTGGTGTCTCTGAGCCACCTTGAGGAGTTGATCCCCGTTAAGGGGACAGCCTTTCCCGTCTTCCCATCCCACATTTTGAAAGGTGATGAGCACAGCCTGGCCAAAACAAACACCAACATGTCCCTTGTCCCCTGTCCCCTGTCCCCTGTCCCTGTCCCCTGTCCCCTTGCCATTCCTGGCAGTGCTGGAGGCAGGGACTGCACTGCAGGGGAACGTCTGAGGTGAGGCAGCCGCTCCTGCCATCCCAACATCTCCTCTGGGATGGCTTGGCTGCTCCTCCAAGAGCTTGCCAAGGGCAGAGCCGGGCACATAATGAAGGCAGCAGCCCATGGGGAGCAGAAGGAGCCTGTGCTAGATCAGCTGATATAATTAGAAAGCAGGGACAAGGAGATGAGCTCCTGTGCCCAAAAGCTGGGCTGTTTTTCCCAGCTCCTGCAGCTGGGCTAAGAAAAGCTCCGACCTCCCCCTGTGCATCATCTCCTGGGGGCATTGCCGGGGCTGGGAGTGTGGGAGGAGCTCCCACATTCCAGCTTTTCCAGGGATGGGGCATCTACAGCTGCTCTGGGCGACACCCACCACCATCACCTCGGCCAGTTGGTGTCCTCTGCCCCCTCAGATGGGCCCACCAGGACTGGGCAGTGTCTGTCACCCCAAAACCACTCTCCAAGTTGACTTTGCCAACCAGCTCCAGGTCCACGTTGTGTCTCCTCATGTTTTGGTTCAGGCAAGAAGCCCCAGATTGCCCCCAAATGACCCCAAATGGGCCAAAAAAGACAAATTGCTTGCAAAACCCTCAGGCCAAGGCCTCTGGTGGTGGTGGGGAGATGGTGGATTGGTATGGGAACATCTCCACCACTTGAGATGGCAGATTGGGAGAACTGGGGGTGTTCAGCTTGGATGAGAGAAAACTCTGGGGAGATCTTCCAGTGCCTAAAGAGCCTCCAACAGAGCTGGAGAGGGATTAGATGGGATATGGGGAAGGAATTCCTCCCTGTGAGGGTGGGGAGGCCCTGGCACAGGGTGCCCAGAGAAGTCCCTGGATCCCTGGAAGTGTCCAAGGCCAGGTTGGACGGGGCTTGGAGTAACCTGGAAGTGGAAGGTGTCTCTGCCATGGCAGGGGGTGGAATGAGATGGTTTTAAGGTCCAGACCATGAAATCCCCAAGCCAGAGTTTTCCCATTGAAGGAGGAACTGGATGAGAGGTCTCCATCCATCTGCAAACTCACCTGGTCTCCTCTGGCAGCACTGACTCCCCTAAAATCCCCAAAATCTCCGCACTGACCTCACAGCAAGGATTTAACAGGATTTAGCAACAGGGGAACCAACCCTGGCTATTTGGGCAGTGCAGAACACACCTGGGCAGGCTAGGGCAAGCAATATTCCTGCTGGATTTCTGCCCAGCTGGTGAGGAGAGGAGGGAATGGACCCTTCTCAGGGCTGGAGGGAACGTGGAGAACCAGAGAGAGAGACAGGCTCTACAACAATTTCTACCTTGAAATCCTGAGCCTGCAGAGAAGATCAGTCCTGTGGGTGTTCAGGATGAGACCCAGACTGGTGCACTGGGCTCCTTCTCACCTCCTCTCCAAAATAAACCCCCTTCCAAAATCCCATCCTGCTCCCTGGCAGGCATGGATCTGTCGGGCATCACTCCACAGACCTTCCCAACAATTCCCTCCAGTGCTGGACAGACAGTCCAGACTGCTGATCCCAAGTTATCAATGCTGGTCTGGATCATTATTTTTATTACTGGTGCTGGGCTTTCAGAGGAAAACAGATCTTTGGGCCACAAACCAAGGGATTTGGTGAATTTGTCACCCGCAGACGCGCAGATATTTATTTAAAAGCTCCTCTTGTTATGTTACTTGGCAACTTCTGAGCCCGTGTGTTTCTCCAGCTGATAAATATTTGTGAGGTTGGTTGTGTGAAGAGCAGCATGTGTTAATGATTTGATTGCCTTTTTCCTGGGCTCCCTGCAAAGGGAAGGGGCTCTGTTGCCCATTGGTGGTGGGAGAGGAGCTGGAGGTGCTGGTCACCAGTGGCTGGACACGAGCCCAAGTGTGCTCAGCTGGGCAGGAGGCCAAAGGCACCTGGGTTTTTTCAGGATTGAGGTGGCAGCAGGGCCAGGGCAGTGCCTGTCCCCTGTGCTGGCACTGCTGGGGCACCTCCTGTCCTGGGGGCACTTCTGGGCCTCTCACCAGAAAGACCTGGAGGGGCTGGGGAGAGTCCAGAGAAGGGTCTGGAGCAGCTGAGGGAGCTGGGAAGGGGCTCAGCCTGGAGAAAAGGAGGCTCAGGGGGGACCTTGTGGCTCTGCACAACTCCTGACAGGAGGGGACAGCCAGGGGGGTCGGGCTCTGCTCCAGGGAACAGGGACAGGAGGAGAGGGAACAGCCTCAGGCTGGGCCAGGGGAGGCTCAGGGTGGGCACCAGGAAGAGTTTCTTCATGGAAAGGTTTGCTAAGCATTGGAAAGGGCTTTCCAGAGAGGTGGTGGAGTCACAATCCCTGGAATTACCCAAGGAGTGACTGGATGTCACTCTGGATCATCACTGGATGTGCTCTGTTTTCGTTGGGGTGGTGTTTGGTCAAAGGTTGGTTCTCAATGATCCTGGAGGTGTTTTCCAACCTGAATGATTCTGGAACTCTGGGATTACCCCTGTCTAAACCTGGAGCAACCTGCTGGCTCTGGAGCTTCTCACTGGCCTGTGATCAGGATTTGGCCCTGAAGGAAAGAGAGGCTCATAATGGGCTCAGACAAAACTCATCCCTCTGCCTCAGGAACCAGATAAAACCAACAGGACCCACATCTTCATGGCAAAACCCCCCAGTTTTGTGAGATGGAAACTCAGCCAAAATCCCTGAGAACCTGATTGCCAGCCTTGCAGGAACTCCTGCAGCTCCTGCACTGCTCAAGGGGACTTTCAGCTCCCTCTGCCAGGACAGCTCTTGGCTCCAGCCCAGCCTGGATCATGAGCCATCCCAATTTTCTTATAGCTGCCTTAACAGTTACCTTTGCATTCCTTGCTCTTTAGGGAGCTCCTTGGATCTTCTTCCCACCCATGGTGGGGCTCAGCCTGGTCCTTTCCCCCATGGAGCTGCCTGGGGCTGTGGGGTGATGGAAGAGCTGAGTTTTGGGTGCTTTGGGGAAGCACCTGGATTATTGCAGGATCTCAAGGTGCTTGGTCACCACCTCCAGGATGGAGCATCACAGCCTGGCTATGGCTCCTGGTGCCACCAAGTCCTGCAGGAACCATCCTCCAGAATCCTGGAATGTCCTCCAGAATCCTGGAATGGTTTAGGATGGGAAGGACCAGGGATGCCACTCCCTAGACCAGGTTCCTTGGAAAGAGCTCCCACAAGCAGAGGATGAATCCAGGGGCCCAGCTTGGCTTTACCCACAGAGCAGAGGTGTGGGGGAGCCAGAGGGGTTGGGGGGTCCCTTCCTGCTCCCCAATCCCAGGGACAGGGATGTCTGGGCTCTGGCCTCGTGCTTCCATTTCACTTTCAGATCCCTCAAATAATAACCGTGTTTGCCAGCTCCTGTGACAGGAATGACTAATGGGAAAGATCCTCTGTGAAGGGAAACAAGAAATCTCCTTGTTTCACCCTTTGTTTGCTGGATTTCTCTGACAGCCCCGGGCATGGCTCAGTTCCTCCTCGGCAGAAAGCAGATTTTAAGCCCTTCAACAGCTCCAGCAACACCCTCTTAACTCTTAACCCTCCCTGTCGGGATAGAACTCCCTTCAGAAACTTTTTCTGCAGCCAGTTTATCCACATTCCTGCTCCATCCACATGGAGCTATCACGCAGCGAGTGCCTCCGACAGCTGATGCAACGTGGTTTTCACAGTGCATGTGGAAAACACCCTCCCCATCTGCCTGTTTTTTTTGCAAGTCAGGGGACCTGTCTTTCTGCCTCTTTTCCCGTTTTTCCTCGGGATGGGTGATCAGAGGCGCCCTTCTCGTGGCGATGGAAGCAGCAGGGGATGCCCGGGGCTGATGCTGCAGCCCCCAGGGAAGGGGGGCTCTCCCAAAATCACCTCTTGTAGCACAAGCTGCTCTCTCCCAGCCAGGTGCTGGACTTTCAGGTGCTTCTCCCCCTGCTCCTTTTAGATCTGAGTTGATCCCTTGGGACGGGGACCCAGCAAGGAAGAGTCCGAGGAGGAGGGGATCCCTTCCCTGCATGGAGAACCGAAGCCACACCAGCACCGCGCCGCTTCCTAAATGCCCACGGTCCCCGGCGGGGCAGAGGGGACAATCCCAGCCCCTGCACACATTCCCCTTTGCCCTGTTGCCATCACAAGGCGACACTCGGGACAGCGACCCCGCTCCCCTTGCGTGAGCCCGGACAGGGAATCAATCGCACCGCTCCGGCATTTCCACGCCTGTTCTCAGCCCGTTCGCCTCGCAGCCTTTGCAGAAAATAAATTCCCCAGCCAGGCTGAACTCGGATGACAGCATCGCTGCTATATTTAGCCACGGCAGATCGCCGCTCCAACCAGGGCCACACATAAACAAACCCCCGGCGCACGGAGCCCGCCCGGACAGGGCACGGCCGAGGGATGGAGCGGCCTCCCGGAGCTGCCTGCCCCAAACCGGGGGTGCCCCGCGTTCCCTCTTCGTGTCAGCACCTCCCTGGAGGGCTCGGAGCTGGCACAATCCTCCCTCGGAGCAGGTTTGAGGATGAAGGATGTGCTGGAGGGTGCTGGAAGCCGAGCGTGGAGAGCTGAGGGAGTTGCCAAAGGTTATCCCGCGGGGCGAGTGGCATCCCCCGGCCGCGAGTGCACCCGCTGGCTCCCAGCTGGAATTCAGGAAGCTGTCGGCATCCTCCCCCCTCCCGTGGACTGTGCTGTGGGGCAGAAAATGCCAGAAAATGCCCCGCTAGAGCCGTGCCCGCCCTTCCTACCTCCACTGCTCATCTCCCCGCAGCCTTCCTGCGGGCGTCTGCCTGCTCCTCTCCCTGCCCGACCCTCTCCGGGGCATCCACGGGGTGTGGAGCAGAGGGAAGAGGTTGTGGATGTGCAGCAGGGTCCGTGCCCGGCTCACTGGCAGGCCTTGTCCTCCTTCCCCAGCTCCCCACGTGGGGAAGAGGATGGGGATGCTCGGGGGATGCTCAGGAGATGCTCGGGGGGTGCTCAGTCTGCCCCCCCCGCCGCTTCAAGGAATGCCCAGGGGGATGCCCAGGAGGGTGTGGAGCATCCAGCAGCCCAACACCCTCCTCTGGAATCATCTGGCCTGGGGGGCCGCTGGCAGCCACAGGTCCCCAGGCTCTCGCCTCGGCTCCGAGGAGGGGACGGGGTGGCAAAGAGGGGTCCCTGCTCCCCCCGGGCACACCCACAGGCGCGGATGGGGCTCCGTGCTGCAGTGCAGCAGCTCCAGCCCCGCTCTCTCCCGGGGAGGTGGCAGAGGGGATGCCCACCTTCACCTCCCTCCATCGCAGCGCCCGGCGGGGCAGCGAGCGGGATGAGCCATCGGGAGGAGAACAACGCGCTCCTCTCCTGCCGGGAATGGAGCCCGGGACCCCCAGGAGCAGCGGGCAGCGGGGTGGGCGTGCACCCCTGGCCCGGGGGGCGCGGGGGAGCGCTCGGTCCCTGCAAAGCCACGGAGGCAGCGGTGCCTCCCCGGGTGATGTCCCGAGCGGGGATCCCCGCGTCGGGCTGGGGAGGAACGCTGGGTACCCGCGTCCTCGCCAAGCCGGGGAGGCATCGGCGCCTGCCGGGGTGAAGCCTCAGGCGGGGAGCCCCTTGCCTTGCCATGACGTCCCCCCACGTCCTCCCTCCCTCCCTCCCCGCCGCCGCTGCTGGGCGAGGGCCACCCAGCACCGAGGCAGATGACATAATTCCCAGCAACTGCACGTTAATCACTCGGCCGCCAGCAACCTCCTCGCCGTGAATCCAACCCCCAGCCCCAGCCACCGCTCCCCTGCCTGACATCACTGCCAAAGAAATAAAGAAATAAAGAAGAGAAGGCGAGGGAAAGGTGACGAGGGGGAATAACCTGGCCCTGGCTCTGGCACACAAGTCTGCCCCCCCCGCCGCTCCTCCCCGCCTCGCACTCTATTTTTGGGTGCTGTCACATCCCAATGGCCCCGCGGGGCCAAATCCAGGCAGCTGCGACTTTAGGCACAAACACGGCTCCCTCCCTTCCATCACACCCGAAATCGGCGCTGGCAGCCCATCCTCCNCCAGTTCCTCCCAGTCTCTCCCCAGCCCCGAGCCTTACTCTTGGCGGGGATGCCGGGGCTGCGCCGGTGCCCGGCAGCGATGGCAGCGATGCGCAGGAGCGGGCAGGGATCGGGCCGGGATCAGGGATCGCAGCCGGGCGGCCGCTCCCGTGCGAGGGGTCTCATCTCATTTTGTCCTGTGTCACCAACACACACACACACACACACACACATTTGCAGCCACGTTTCCCCCCCCTTCTTGCGGCAAACGGCGGCCAGCCCCGACCCCACCCCCTGTCACAGCAGCAGCCTAACAGCGAGGACCGGGAGGATGGAGGAGGATCTGCTCGCCTTCCCTTTAACTCTTCCCTCGCCACCCCCCCAGGACAGGGCTCTGTCCCCGCGGACCCGGCCGGGGATGCTGCTGGGACCTCCCTCACCTCGTCGCCTTCCCCCACAGGGCCCCGGGATGTTTGGGGTCTGCTGGTGCCCCGGCTCTGTCCCCCGCAGCCTCGTCGTGCCTCATCGCCCTCGTGCACCCCAAAAAAGAGCCCCCGAATAGCGCTGAGCCCCGACGTTGCTGCAGGCAGTGGGGCAGGGGGTGTCTCGGGGGCACGGCCGGGGTTTGAGGGGCACGGGCAGCCCCTGGGGGACAGACGGGGCTGGGGGGTGGGAGCCAAGTCTGTCTGCCTGTATCCACCATGAAAATCCCATTTTGGTCCCTGTTTCCCCCCCATTTCCAGGAGCAGAGCCCTTTGGGGTGGAGGGGGCACAGCTTGAACCCCTGGGGGTCTCCAGTGGGGGTGGGATGGGGATGTAAGGTCGGTGTGGGAGAGGAAACAACTTTTCCCCTCCCATGGAGAATCCCCAAGGACCTGAGCTGGCAGGGGGTGGGGACAAACTCCTCACATTCCCTCTTACACGAATGAGCTGAAAAAGGGACATCCAAATGGCCAAGGACTGAAGGCAGGGCAGCTCCTGGCTGCAACACTGCACGGAGTTGTCTTCTCCAAGGAGAAATGAGAGAAGGAAAAGGAAAGGGAAAGGAAAGGGAGGGAAAAGGAAGGAGGAAAAGGGAAAGCTCATGATGCTGTCCATGGAGAGGCTGGCACAATGCTCCCAGTTTAGGTCCTGTAACACACTCTGCTTCTCCCCTCGGCCTCACCATGGATGTAGGGAGGTTACACCCCTCCTGCTCATCTGTCAGGAGTCCCAGGAGGGAGGAAAGAGGCAGGAATTGCTGCCACTGAATTCTGCAGCTTTCCAGTGAAACGGCAGGGAGGGTAATTAATTATTCCTGTTAATAGTGCTGGACAGGCCCTCGGCTGCTCCCCCAGAGCCACAGGCTGTGAGTATCTCCCTGCACAGGTTGTTGCTGACAGAGCTCCAGGGGCTGTGTGTGATCCTGCTGGGATGGAAAGGGCAGCTGAGGCTCCCTGATTTACTTACAGCCCGTCACCTTCGAGCACCGGGATTAGCCCGGCTGGGCAAAGCCACCTCTGCTGTGGGTGGGATTCTGCTGCTTCCCACCAGCACTGCCAAGCAATGGAGCAATTTAAGTCCTGCATGGACAACTGGGGGTTCTGTCCTGTCCTTCCTGGGCAGCCTGGTCTGCTCTGAGCCTGGCAGTGCAGCCTCTTTTGGGGGTTGTGCAAGGGAAGCTCATGGAGATTTTCCTGCTGCTCCAGCTTCAGATGAACCCTGCTCCAGTTGTCACCCAGGACTGAGCACCAATGTGGAGCTGCACCTGATGGGAGATGAACTCCAGCTGCTCTCTGCAAGGGGCACTGGAGTGCTCCTGGACACCCTGAGGGGATGAACAGGGAGCCTGCACGTGTCCCCCTACCCAAAACGGGTCATGCCTAGGCTGGGGCAGGTCCAGTTTTGTAGCTGAGAATGAGAATCACAGAATCATTTAGGTTGGAAAAGACCCCTAAGATACCTGAGTCCAAAAGTTAACCCAGCCCTGCTAGGAGGAGATGCTCTGATGGTGTTAAAGAGGTGCTCTGATGGAGTTACAGTTCCACCAGGCCACCCCAGCATCCTGTTCCCAGCTGCAGCTGTCCATGGACACCCAAGAAAGAGCAAAACAGGTCAATATTTCCTCTTGGCATTCTCCAGCACCTCCAAGGGAGAGGTTTTTGCCAGGTCCAGACATCCCTGGGAGCTGAGAACCCTCAGTGTGCTGTGAGTCCATCCCCACTGCAAGGTGCTGCCTGCTGGGGTGGGTTGAAGCCCAGAGCCTGTAGGACACCCCAATTTCCTCCCATTCCAATCACTGAACCTTTTGATAAGGATTATCCCGGGACCAGCACTGGGGCTGCAGGATTTTCACTCTCCTCCTCTACACCAGATGCAGATTCCCTGTGACAGGCTGGGATGAGCTCTCTCCCCAGTGGACAGCACTCTGCCCCCACTCCTCATCCTCATCCCAGCCCTGCTAACATCCCGAGTGGACTTTTGTTTTCCCTTATTTGCCGAGTGTTTTGTGTGCGGGATTTTCACTCTCCTCCTCTACACCAATCCCTCTCCAAGTGCTTGCAGATGCAGATTCCCTGTGGCAGGCTGGAATGAGATCTCTCCCCAGTGGACAGCACTCTGCCCCCACTCCTCATCCTCATCCCAGCCCTGCTAACATCCCGAGTGGACTCTGTTTTCCCTTGTTTGCCGAGTGTTTTGTGTGCCTTGCTGTGGTGATCATGCTCCAGCCGTCAGCTTGCAGCGAGTCCCCGGGAGAAGGTGCCAACTTTAACATATGCCTGAACAGTTCTTTTCAGACATATACAAACTGGAACAATGCCTCGCTGGGAATATGCTTGTTGGTGCAATTTGCCAACTGTGGCTTCAGATCTGCTCTTTTCAGCACGCACCAACTATTTGTAGACGGTGCAAAAGCCGGGATCGCTGGGGTCTCTGGAAGGCTCTCTCCAGGCGTGCAGGAACCAGCAGGGAAGAGAATCAAGGGCTGGGCAAAGACCTCTGAGTGTCACAAATAATGATCAGATCAAACATTTTGCTTCTGAGAACCTCAGTCCCTTTTTTCCCTTTGCTTTAGGAAAGCCAGCACTGATTTCTCCACTCCCTGAGCCATGAGCGTGTTCTCACCTTGTGCAAGCAGGACTTTGCTCAGCTCCCCCCATCTCCTGGGTTCAGACATCTCCCAGCGCTTCCTCCATCACTGGTGTTCATCTTCCAGGTAGGACATCATTGGGATGTGACTCTGGTGCCACTCAGGGTGTCACTACTCTGTCCTGACCAACCTTGGCTGGACATTCCCCTAAGGTCTTCCCATGGGTTTGTAGACATCACGGCAATGTTCGAAGGAAATCTGGGAAGAGGATAACAAAGCGAGGCTGGGTTATGTCCAGGGAGATGGCCAGGCTTTCCAAGTGGGCAGTGAAGGCCCAGTGGTGATGAGGAAGAGGAATTTTCTCCCCAGCACCCACGAGGACACAGCTCTGCCCTTGCCCACGTGCCAACCTTCATTTTGCAAATTCCCAGGGCAGGGATCACATCCCACTCCTCGCCCATGGGACAAGGGTTTGGAGGTGCCCAGGAGCCAGCCCAGGAGCAGGAGGGTCAGTGCTGAACTGCCTGTTCCCCATGGAGCACTGCCAAAGGCACAAGTGTTTGAGACAGCAAATCATCAAGGGACCATTGTTCATAGCAACCTTGGTGGAAATATTTGTGTGTGTGTGTGTGTGTGTGTGTGCTGGCATCCAATTTGGCAATGGTTACTCAGCACAAGTGGGCGGCCTGTCCCTTTCTCTCAGCTGGAGCCTCCTCCTCCTCACAGGGACCCAGAAGAGGGATGAAAGGAGAGCAGATGGTTTGGGGGTGCTCAGAAGTACCAGTGCCAAGGGCTGTCTCATCGTGGCAGGCTGAACATGCTCAAGACCAAGGAGGTCTCTCCAAGTAATGGGGAGATGCAGGAGGTCTGTGAGCAGTTCTTGGGGATATTGATGGTTTTGCTGGATTTTGAGGAGAAGGACCAGAAATTGAGATCTTTGGGGTGTCATGCAAAGAAGGAGAGATCTTTGGGGTATGGGGTTCTGTATCAAAACTCTTTAATTCTTCTTGTTCAAAGGAATTTGAAGAACTGATACTGGAGATGGACTTTGGGCAAGGGCCTGGAGTGACAGGACAAGGGGAATGGCTTCCCACTGTCAGAGGACAGGGATAGATGGGATATTGGGAAGAAATTCTTCCCTGTGAGGGTGGTGAGGCCCTGGCACAGGGTGCCCAGAGAAGCTGTGGCTGTCCCTGGATCCCTGGAAGTGTCCAAGGCCAGGCTGGACAGGGCTTGGAGCCACCTGGGCTAGTGGAAGCTGTCCCTGCCCATGGCAGTGGTGGGATTAAATGACCTTTAAAAGACTTTTGCAACCCAAACCAATCTGTGATTTTATGCTGAAGGGGCACTGCTGGCTTTGCTGGGAAGAAGCCTCAGGGCTTCCTCCAAGTGAGGATCCAGAGTTACCAGCCTGTTGAGCTGGCCAGGGCAGGCATGCTCCAGGTTATCTCCTCTTTCAGCACCACACCAGATCTGTCACAGTCCTTTCACAGAAAAATTCCCATTGAAAGCTTTGCTGCTCTCTCATCCCTGCAAGAGTGAATGGAGAGATTTGTCCTGACCTCCATCCCCCTCCACAGCTCCCGGCATTTCGCTTTTCTCCAAAGCAACACTCTGCTGCTAGAATCAGCTGAGATGAAACCGAGCTGGCTCCTACACACCTTGGAGCTCAGGCAGGGCTGCTTCCCACACAGTGTCTTTCACCCAAATTAAACAGCTCCCAGCTGAGCCCTGCCATCCATCACGCCAAGCTGCAGGCACAGCTCGGGCTTGGCAGCTTTTACACCTCTGTGGGTTCACGTTTAGTGGGGAAAGAGCAGGGACCTTTTCCTTGTGAGTGGGATCCAAGGGGTGTGCAGCCTTGGAGGTTGTGGGGCCATCCTTGGGATCACGCTGGAGTCAGTGGGAGCTGATTGGTGTTAAAGATAGCCAAGACCTGTGCACTGAGGGCTGCTCTATTGGGAAGAAATCATTCCCTGTGAGGGTGCTGAGCTCTGGCACAGAGTGTCCAGAGAATCTGTGGCTGCCACTGGATCCCTGGAAGCGTCCAAGGCCAGGTTGGATGGGGTTTGGAGCCACCTGGTCTAGTGGAAGGTGGAAAGCCTAGGTTGGAACAAGATGGTCTTTAAAGTCCCTTCCAACTGTGACTCTGTGATTCCCTGATTTTTAGGCTGCTGGGCATTCCTGGGTGCAGACTGCCCACTCCTGGGGCTGTCAGTCCTCAAGGACGTGCTGCTGACCACACCTTGGTGTCCACACCAGTGCCAGGTGAGCAGCAACCCCAGCTCCTTGTCTGTGCTGATCTGAGCTCGGTTCAGTTTTCCAAGTGGTGTCCAAGAGCTCTGTAGGTGTCCCAGAATATCTGAGGCACCTACAAGGAGGAGACAGACATGGAATGGGGTCTCCACTGGCATCACCTGTGGTGGAGAGCCTTGCTGGAGACAACACTGCCTGTTTTGAGGTTGAGGTCAAAACCTCATTGAGTTGAGGTTTTTGTTGGATATTAGGAAAAATCTCCTCACAGAAAGAGTGGTTAATCATTGGAACAGGCTCCACAGGAAGTGGGGGAGTCGCCATCCCTGGAAGTGTTCAAAGAATGAGACGTGGGGCTTTGTCTTAGCGGGAGTGGTGGCAGTCAGTCAAAGGCTGGGCTTGATCTGGGAGGTCTTTTCCAACCTGAATGATTCTGTGAGTCTAGGACAAGTGTTTCCATCTATTTGAGGTGGGAAATGGAGTTTGGGCCACCTCAGCTCCCTGTGCCAGGCACATCTGTGCCTGTATCCCCACTCATGCCAGATAGCCACAACCAGTTTTCCTGAGGATCCTCTTGCAGAGAGGATTCCTGGGGTCACTTTAGCACCTCGCTCCACAAGTCTGAGTGGCAAAAGGACATCTTCCAGCTCTTCTTAATGTAGGCTCTGGGCTCTCCAGATCAGCCACTTCAGCAAGGTGGAAATCTCTGCCTCTTTGCCACAGAAAGGCTTCAGGGGGAAAACATCATTATCCTGATTTCTACCTTTTTCTGGGATCTGCTTCCAGGGAGAGTAGCCTTGGCTGGCAGATCCTCCAGGCCCTCACAGTCTGCTTGCTGGAGAGCAGCCTGGGGGAATGACCTTGGCCTCAAATTCCATCAGGAAAGGTCCACGTTGAACAAGGCTGTTCTCAGAGTCACAGTTTACAGGCATCCTAGGCAACCGCCTTGGGCTTCTTCCAGTCCTCCAGGGAGAAGCACAGTCCCAGAAATCAATAACTGAGTTATTTTGAAAGTCAGCAGGACTCTAGCATGATCCAAGCCAGTCTCTCCAGTGCTTTCTCTCTGCTGAAAGCAAAGAAGGGGTCCCTGAATGAGCAGCCTGAAGGGGAGCAGCCCTGGCCCTCTGTCCCATCCCCAGGGGTTGGTTTGCTCAGTGCCCACTGTGTCCCACCCTTCTGGGCACTGACTGCCCAGCTCCCCCCAGAATGGAGCCAGGCAAGGGGAGCCAAGCAGGCTTTGATGGAAAATACCTTCATTTTTTAGTGGAAACAGCACCCAGAGGCTCTGCTGAAGCAGGGAGAGCCAATCCCTCCCTGTCAGCCCCCAAAACTCATTTAATCTTCAGATATTCTCCCTCACTCTCTTTAAAACCGGGATTTCTTTCCTGACTCCAAATGCTCCTTATTGAACATGCAATAACCACCCAGACCCTCCCACATCTGTGTTTTCCCCTCCCCAAAGCACCCAGAACTTGCTTTATATTAATTTTATATTAATTCCTCTCCCAGCAGTGCTTTCTCCACGTATCTGAACTACAAGGCTTCAATTACTGACTTAGAAAGTCTTGTTCTCCTACCTCATTCCCATCCTGCATCTCCCTAAAAAAAACCACCATAAAAGAGCAGCTGAGGACATCCCTTGGTGTGAAGGCACCTCTTGATGTTGGGACACCACAAAGTCAAAGCTGAGGCTGACACATTCTCCTGCCCAAGGACGGGAGCTGGGCTTGGAGCCCAGAGGAGATGTTTCCCTCCCATTAATGGGATTAATTCATGCAGAATTGTGTGGAATATGCTTTGTGGATGAAGGCAACCAAGGGGCTGAGGGATGCACCAGCACAGGAGCTCCACATCCCACCAAAGGTCAGTCCTGCATCCCCCTCCTGTGCTTGTTCTTCCAAGGGAACAAAGAAAAGCTGGAAGAAGCTCAGGAAAACGCCACGTTTTTAATGATCTGAGGAAGCTGACTCATGGCCAGAGATACAGAGAGGTCAGATGGGTTTGTGCAATAGGGGTGAGGGGCTCATGGACTGACCCCATTTGTGCTGTCATGACCTTTTTGGGGGTTCATGGCTTTGCTAGAAGAACTGGGAAAAGGCACAGGGAGAGGCAAGGGTGGGAAGATGGAGCTGCCTGAATTCCCAAGTTCACCCGTTTTTTAGCAGTGAGGGTGTTTTACCAGCTGGACAACTTACAATTGGATCCTCTCCCAGTCTTTAAGCTGAGCCCATCTGTGTTTTTAAATACTAAGTTTAACCCCAGAAACGATGATACAGACAGAAAAAAATCAGCCCATTAGCCACTTTCTGGAAAGGTTGGGATTCGTTGCCCTTCGTGACCCTTTGGAAAACACAAGGAGCCTCTGCACCTCTCAGAAACAAACTGCAGGATGTTTGAAAATCTGTTTGTGCTGCGTCCAGAGCGGGGTAGCAACAGCTGAAGGTCACAAGCACTGTATAAATAGAAAGGAGGTTTCATTGTGACATGTCCATCCAGAGCCATTGCTCCTGGGTATGCCATCTGGGATGGGAGCAGGAGCCTGTGCATCCCCACTGCAGGAGACAGAAAGGGATTCTGTCCTTGCAAGGATGATGCCACGGAAAGGGGGATGAGAAATACGAGGTCGTAACTTCGCTCCTAATTTTTCTGATTTGGAAGAAAAATCAGAGGTGTGATGGAGATTTGGAATGCAAATTCCTCCTGGGGGGGTTTCAAGCAGGGAGAAGGAAGTTTTCCCCCATGGAGAGCATTTTCTGTCTGGGGAGTGGTTTGGAGTGACTGTCCTCATTTGGGGACCTGAGTGTCCCCATCAGAAGGGGTTAGAGGGGCTCTCTGGTGGCTTTCAGCATGTGCTGGTAGGATTTTATTCCAAGCTCTAACCATGTGCTAAAGACCTTTTCTGGCCAAAATCCTGCTTCATTCCATTTCCCTGTTCCATCCATCAGCTCCCTGTACCTGAGATTTGCCTTCCTCACGTGTTTGGGTGATAAATTCCTCCAAGGCCTGGAGCTTGGTGCAGAAGAACACCAGCAGGAGGTTGCCTGAGACCAACGGGTCATGATGACTCCAGCAACACCCTGTGGGTGTCAGGAAAGAAGGGCAGAAAGCCATGGGGGAGAAACCTCTGGAATCTTGGTAAAACCAGTGGGATGGAAGAGCTTGAGCCAAGGAGTGTGGCTGGGCAGGTGAAGGTGTTTGCTGATGCAATTCCTGCAGCTCTTGAGGCAATGAGAGAGGAGAGGAGAGGAGATTTTGGCTTTCACCACTTGGAGATAACTCCTGGTGTTTCAGGAAAGCACTTGGAGAGGAACACAGCCTGTAAACTTCAGACATCACAGCTGGATGGTGGCCAAGGAGTGTCTCAGCCCTGGCTGCCTGAGGTTCATCTCATCAGGGAATCTGCTTTCCCAATGGAAGGAGCAGTGTCCTCTCCTGTCCCAGCACAGGTGAACCTCAGTGAGACCCAGGCTGGGGACCAGAGAGCTGTGAGTGCTTGGTGAGGGCCCTTTTTTGGAAAACCTGACCCTCTTGGGAGCAGATCCTCAATGCTGTCTCCTCCTGCTCCCTGATCCCACTCTTAGGAGGTCTCTTTTAGCCATGAATACAGACCAGGAGCAGCACCCTGCCCCCAGCTCACCCCTTTTCCAAAATCCAGGTTGTCTACACCTCTGAGCACAAAAAAAGTGGGTAACTCCCCAAATTACCATCTCCTGCTACTGCTGGCTGGAAGGAATTTGCTGATCCCAGGAAGAGCTGGAGGTCAGGGCTGCCAGAGCCATGGCAGGATAAATCCAGGGCTTCAGCAGCACAGATGTGTTCCAGCTTCTGCCACTTCAGCACAGGCTTGCTGGATCCATTGTTATCTTCCCACAGGATTATTTTTACCAGGTGATAAGGACAGGATCTGGAAGTTTGTTAAAGGACCTAAAGGTTGCTTGTTGGAAACCCATGGGAATAAAAGGAGGAGAATCCCAGCTTTTCTTTTCAGCTTGGAGGCAATGACTGTTTCTCCCCCTCCTTGAAGGACAGCTGGGTGTGTGGCATTATGACCACAGAGAGGAAAATCTTTTCTCTGCTGCTCTCAGTGCTGCTCTGGTATTGGATTGTGTGATGGGTCACACCTATTGATCACAGCAGGCTAAAAAAGACACAGCCCATAAATAACTCCTGACGTCCCCAGCTGGGCCAGAAACCCTGAGCAAAGGGCTCTTGGGAGAGCTGTTGCTGGTATTTCTCTGTCCTTCTCCTCTGGGAAATGCTGGGGACAGGTTTAGGTTGAGCCAAAATGGGCTCAGTGCAATGTTTTTGCAGGAGTTTTCTTCCAACCCTGCCTGGAAGAGCCTCACCAGCCAGGCTGGAATGGGGCACTGCTGCTGCCCAGCCCTGTGCTGTTCCCATGCCAGCACTGGGTTAAGACAGGAAGGCAAAGGTGACTCTGGTCTGCTCTCCCTTCTCCAAAATGAGTCACTCCTTGTGCCCAATCTGCCCTCTGAACCCATGGAAATTCACGACTTGGGCACAAGGAACTGCCAGAAACGCACGGCAGGGAGAGCAGAGTGGGGGGATCAGATTAAGGAAACAGCCTCAGATGGTTTTGGGGTGGAGGAGCAAAGCCTGGTCCCTGCGGGGCACCAGGGACCCACCCAAAATCCAGCTGCTGGCCAGGGCCAGGGCACGAGGGACAGCAGCAACCCCCTCCTTTGAGCTCTTCCTGATGCTCCAGCCTGTCCCACGTGTGGCCTGACCACGGTGAGGGACACGTGAGGAGAGGAGAGGAGAGGACACAGCCACCCACCGTCCCTCTCCCTCCTCCTCCCCCGTTCCCTTGTTTTTACACAGCTGAAAAATAAAAAAGCATTCCCCACGTAATGATGATTCGGCCAACAGGTCAAGCCAAGCATGACAGATCTCATTCTGGAGCTGGGGTCAGGCAGCAAATTGCCTCAGTGCTGCTGGCACCGAGATCCCTCTGCTGAGGGGACAGTGGGGTCCCCCCAGCATCCTCTGGCTGCTCACACCCTCCATGCCCTGGGTTTTTGGGGGGCTGGGAGGGGTCCAGCCACTGCAGAAGAGACTTTGGGAACAGCACCGTGCTGGTAACTCACAGCCTGGGGGCATTTCCCACTTTATCAGAGCCCATGGCAACATTTTTGCCTGATCCAAGAGTTTTCTCAGCTTCCAGCATTTCACGGGGCACGCGGTGTCCTGCATTTCCCTGGCAGTGGGGAGGAGGCAGGAAAGGACTCTGCTGGAGCAGGAGAGCTCCAGGGGGAGCGAGGAGCTGCAGGAACCTTGCAGGGAGCCAGGCTGGTGCTGAGAAAGCTCCAGAGGCCTCCCAGGCCCTGATCCCAGCCCAAGGAATCAAATCCATCCCGTTGCAGGGAGATGGAGAGAGTCAGCCAGGGAGGGGAAGGTTTATTTAGAGAAACAACCGTGGGCTGCCTGCCCACACCAGGCTTTTAGCTGATGATCTGCACGTGCCATGGCTGGGGGCGGCTGGGGGAAGGAGTCCACTATTAAAAGCCTGGCAGAAGCTCTGCTGAATCCTGCTGGAGCTCGGGGAGGGCCTGATCCAGCAGGATCCCACCTCCAGTGTCACCTCATCTGACCCTGGGACCAAACCAGAGACAAATCCAAGGCTGATTGCCCTCTTTTCTTCCAGGGGTGCAGCCGGCAGTGGTGGGGAACACCAGCAATTCCTGAGAAACCGGGTCCTTTAAGGGATTATCCAAGATTTAAAATGTGCCCAGAGATCCACGTAAACCCCAAGTATCTTCTGGGAAAGGCTGTGCTGAAGGGAGGGATGCTCTGGAGAGGATGGAGCTGTGCAGATTCCCACCCTCCTGAGCTGGATGCAGCCTGGAACACCAATGATCCTTGGCATTAATGGTGATCCGGGCACTGAACCCATCCCCTTTCCACCTCTCATCCCTCCAGACACCTCCCAGCGATGTGAACAGGATAATCCATCTCCTTCCCTCTCCATTGCTGCCTCCCTTAAACCTGCCCTGCTCCAGGGACGGCTCTGTCCGCTGGAATTAAGGTGGAGATTCCTCCTGCAGCCACTTCCCAGCTCATTAACACCGGCAGGACACGGGAAAAGCAGTGCTGGGTGCACCTGGGGGTGCTGCTGAGGAGGGGTGGGGACACGGGGACAAAGTGCTCAGAGATTTTGGGATCTTGGGGTTCGTGCTTTGGGGTCAACCCCATTCTGCTTGCATTGGAACAGTGAGGAATCAGCACAGGATCGAGGATTGGTCGCCTTAAAGGACTTCTGGTTCCACCTCCTGCCATGGGAAGGGAACCTTCCCTGATGCCTTGTGAAGGCTGACCTAGAACAGAGACCAGACAGAGCTAAAGAATGAAGTAGGGATTTGTTAGAAGGCTTTAATAGATCTGCCTTGGGCAGCACAAGAGCCCAGCCAGGGCTGCACCCCAGGTGAACCCAAAATGGTCGCAAAAAATGGACAACAGGTCACGGGGTCTCTCACTTTTATAAGTTTTGGTCCATTTGCATATTGGAGCTAATTGCCCAATTACAGCTTTAGCCCATGCAGTCCCATCCTTCTTGTTTTTCTCTCTTCAGCCCACGTTGTTTGTGCTCTTGGGCCTGAGATTTGGATCATTTCTCCTTGGTCCCCAGCTGGAGAAGGAATTGTTTTGTCTCCCTGCCCTGTGCAGAGAGCTCACCATCCCATAATATGAAGCCCAGACCCACACACTAAAGCAGCACAGAATCTGAAAAACATAAAAGCCAAAACCTGAGGCATCAGCCTTATCCCAGGTTGCTCCAAGCCCCGTCCAACCTGGCCTTGGGAAGCAAGATGAGATGTGAGGAAGGAATGAACACCATCAGGAAGGAGCACGTGCCCAGCAGGGCCAGAGGGCTGCAGCAGCACTGAGGGCTGTGGAGCCCCCCTGGGCACAGCAACCTCCCCTGGACAAGGGAATTCTGACACAAGTCAGAAGAAAGTGGCCACTTCTTGACCCAGGCACTCACCTGGCACCTGCAAAACCCATCCCAGCGGTGCAGAAGCAGGGAGTGCTGCTGTCAGAGGGATCAGGCAGGTCCAGGGCTGTGTTTTTGTGTCTCTGGGAGCTGCTTCTCCTTTCTCCTCACAGCTCAGGAGCTGGGGGAAGGATGCTGAAGGACCTGCCAGCCTCACCCCACCAGGGTCTCTTGAATCCAGCAAGAAATACATTAAAGGGACAGTTTGCCACAACCTTTCCTTCTCAATAAGGGTAGAGGTGCTTTTCCTACTCCGAGTTTACCTGCAGGAGGTGACAAAAAGGGAAAAAAACCCCCCTAATTTGTGGTGTTTTCCCTGAAAACACAAGCCCTGGTGCAAACCCCAGATTCTGGATGGTGTTGGGAGTTGGATCTGTTTCTTTTGTGCTTGTGGAATTTTTTCCTGGTGGTTTTGCTGGGTAGCTGATTGCTGGATACTTATGGGTGCTTGACTGAAACAAAAGGGGGCATCATGTTTCTCCTGGGGACAGCAGGGAACAGGACAGTTCGGTCTGAGGACACCGCTCTGAAAGGACCTGGGAGCACCAGGGGACCCTGCTTGTTTTTCCTGCCACTGGATTTTTCTCCAGAGGAAGACTGGACTCATCTNTAAAGGACTGTTATTCCTACTCCCAAATCTTTGCCTGAGAGCCTCCAATTGCAAAATTATAATAATCTGAGGGAGGGGGTTTACATTCTCTATTCAAAGGGAGATTCCAGCTTTTTGCTGGCAGGTGCCTGTCTTTCAAATCAACCCATGGTCATTCCTACATTCACTCCCTGGCACCAGAACCACCAAAGAACAAGGCTGGTCCTCCCTCCACCAGGGAATCAGTCACAGAATCCCAGACTTGTCTGGCTTAGAAGTCACCTTAAAGACCATCCAGTTCCACAGGCAGGGACCATCCCTCTCCTCCTGCCTCTCTCACAAGGATGTGCTGTGCCACAACCTCCCAGCAGCCACCTGGGATGGAGGAGGGGAGTCCAGGGTCATTAGTGCAAAGAGGAATGAGGCCAAAAGGGCTTTCATGCCTCAGCATCTTAATTGAGATGGGTTTCCCATCCTCCTCCCCCTGCTCTCAAGCCCAGCACATCCAGGCTCCTTCAAGGGCATCTCCTGGCTTGGTGCTCTGCACTCTGCATCCTCCATGAAACACTCAAATCTCTTTAATTAAATGTCAAGATATTCAGGGTTGTTTTTTTTTACCTTTTAAGTGCCCTCTGCTCGGAAAGATTCATGGAGAGCTCAGTACCTGAGGAGGGGGGGAGCTGTGGGTAGGAAAGTTGTGGGGAAACTCTGATCACAGCCAGGCAGGATCTCCTGAAATCCTTTGGGTTGGTTATTTGAAAGGCTGGGTAACAAGAAAAGGTTCTTCCCTCAGAGGCACTGCCCAGGCTCCCCAGGGAATGGGCACAGCCCCGAGGCTGCCAGAGCTCCAGGGGAGTTTGGACACCACTCCCAGGGACAGGGTGGGATTGCTGGGGTGTCTCTGCAGGGCCAGGAGCTGGATCCATGATCCTTGTGGGTCCCTTCCAGCTCAGGAGGCTCCATGTGATCTACCAAACACAGCTTGGGGTGCAGCTCCTCCATCTCCAAAGCCAGGGCTGCTCCTGGGGCATCGCCCCCGGGGGAAGCCAGCGCTGTCCTGCATCAGTGTGGGACACCCTGAAGGACCAAAACTGCTTCCCTGAGCAAAGGGCAGCCTGGCATGACCCTCCAGGGGTCTGGGACCATCATTCTGGGATTCCCAGAATCTGTGAATCCCAGAATCCCAGACTGGTTCGGGGTGGAAACGACCTTGAAGGTCATCTCATTCCACCCCCTGCCAGGGGCAAGGACACCTTCCACCATCCCAGCTTGCTCCAAGCTCTGTCCAACCTGGCCTTGGACGCTTCCAGGGATGGGAATTGCACAGCTGAGGTGCTTCCAGCCTTTTTTTGAGTCTCCACCTCCCCTGTGTGCTTCCCTATTCAGATCTCCCTGGGAAAGGCGCAGTGTCCGACATGGAGAGGTGCCAAAAGTTCTTTCTTGCAGCTGATGGAGGGCTGGATGCCGAGTGCTGGCACTCCCGAAGGATGTTTCTGTATAATTTGTCCTCCCAAGGAGACCTGGAGATGAAGCAGGAGAGGAGGGAGCAGGGCAGAACACATCCATCACTTCCATCCTCCCGCAGCCCAGTGCCAACCAAAAATCCACATGGCTCCTGTCCCAGGCCACCCACATCCTCACCCACCCTGGACCAGCTCCTCCTGCTCCAGGTCTCTGCTCCAGCCTCAGACCTGGCCAGGGTCAGTGTTTCACCTGGGAAAAGCCTTTTTTAATCTTGATAAACTTTTAAATCTGTAAATCCTCCAGTGGTGACAGCGGGATCTGGGAGTCGCCCTGGTAGGATGAGATGTGTTTTTGTCACCTTCTGGGGAGTCAGCTTCAGAGTCAGAGACATTTAGTGTTCCAAACCAACCGTAATTTCTCCTGAAAAGCACTCAGGGAGGCTTCTCTGGGGGTGATTAAGGAAGGCAACGAGGCTGGAGAGGGGCTGGGAATATAAACCCTGTGAGGAACAACTGAGGGAGCTGGGGGTGCTCAGCCTGGAGAAGAGGAGACTCAGGGGTGACCTGATCACTCTGCACAGCTCCTGAAAGGTGCCTGTGCTCAGCTGGGGTTGGGCTCTTTCTCCAGGCAGCACTGACAGAACCAGAGGACACAGCCTTAAGGTGAGCCAAGGAAAATTCAGGCTGGATATTAGGAAAAAGTTTTTCAGGGAAAGAGCGATAAAGTTCTGGAATGGCCTCCTGGGGAGGTGGTGGAGTCACCATCCCTGGGTGTGTTTAACAAAGCCTGGATGTGGCACTGGGTGCCAGGGTTTAGTTGAGGTGTTGGGGCTGGGTTGGACTCGATGATCTTGGAGGTCTCTTCCAACCTGGTCATTTTGGGAATTCTGGGAATTCTGTGAATTCTGTGATTATGAGCAGGCAGCTGACTCCAGCCTGGATTCTCATCCATATCCACAGGCTGCAGTGGGAGCTGACACATTCCATGTGCACAAACACCAAAATTCAGGTGAGGAGAGACCAAAACACGAGAAGAAATGGTGCCTGTGTCTGGGTGGGAGGCCCAAGGCCCAGGGAGAAGGAGCCTGGAGGGAAACACATCCCACCTTTGGCAAAACCCTTCAAAATGTCCAAATGCTTGAAGATAAAAATTTCAGATTTTAGAAGCTGCTTAGGTTGGATGCCAGAAGGACGTGGGCAGCTGCCTGGACTCCCAGCACTGGCGTGTTGATGCCACCCCAGTGGGAACCACGAGCTCCCCTGGGATGCTCAGCCTTGGTGGGGCTGCTCCTTCTCCCCAGGGCAGTTTGGGGACTGGGTTGTCTGGGAGGCATCACAGTTCCCCTGGTGGGATCTCATTATGTGATGAGCTGAACATCTGGATTAAAATAGATCAAATAGTCACTAAATCCTAAATAAGCCTGGGAGCTCAGCGGCAGCCATATGCTTCCTACTGACAAGCTCAAAAAAAAATCTCTCCTTGCCATTACCTCACACTGCAGCAGTGTTTTATCCTCCTCCAAGCCAGCTCAGGGACAAACCCTCCTGCTCTGCCTCCCCAGCCCTCCCTGCTCTGGCCATCCCTTGGACCAGCAGCCTGAGGCTCTTTTAGGCAGGGGTTCCATGGAAATGGGAATTTACCCCTCTGTGCAAAAGATCTGGTGATGGGAATGAAAGGAATAATATTCAAAGGAAGGTGGAAAAGGAAGAACAGCTGAGCTTTGTTGTTTAGCATTCAAAGGATGATAAACATCCCTTAATGTTTGGAGTTTTAGGAAAATCCTGTAGGAACACGATGAATGTTGATGTTTTGTTGTCTGCATCCTTCTGGGGCCAAGAGGAAAGTGGAGGCCAAGTGGCCTCCAAGAGCTGGATGGAGAGCATGGAGGATGGGATGGACCCAGGGGAGCTGCAGGAGGATGCAGGACTCATGGAATGGTTTGGGTTGGAAGGGACCTTAAATCCCACCCCATCCCACCCCTGCCATGGGCACTCCCTCCCCTTCCACTGTCCCAGATTGCTCCAAGCCCCATCCAGCCTGGCCTTGGACAATTCCAGGGATCCAGGGGCAGCCACAGCTTCTCTGGGCAATCCAGGGCCTCCCCACCCTCACAGGGAAGAATTTATTCCCATTTATTCCCATCTAAATCTCCCCTTTTCAGGCAGACTTGAGGGAGGACTTGGGGATAACCCATCCCAACGCTGCCTTTACCCCCTGGGAGCACAAAAATGAGGTGTGGCCTCTGCCTTTAGGCCATGCTCCTTATTTAGCTGAGCAAGACAAGGGCTAAGGTCCTGAGAGGCCTTGCCAGGCTCATCCTGGAGCTTTTTTTAGCCCTTTTCAGCTGATTTTAGCTGAAACAGAGCATTGCCCAATGGTCAGATGAGCATTGCCATGTGGCAATGGTCAGGCCTTTCACCAGATTTCACCAAGCCTTTTGCAACTGCGTGGTTTCACCCCAAAACCACCCAGTTTTTGGGGTGAAACCAGCCAGTGAGGGTCTGACTAAAACCAGGGGGTTGCTTTTCTGACCCAGCAGTGCTTCAGCAGGTTGCTGTGTGAGGTTTGAGGGCAGCCCCAACCAGGCCACCCTCGACCCTCACCCCCTGCTGCAAAAAATCTCCTCTGCTGCTGACTCGCCGTGGTGGCTCCGAGGAGGGGCGAGCACAGGAGATGCTCAGAAGCCCGTCTGTAACCACCCTAATTGCATTATTGATGGGAATTAGCAGTAATTGGATAATTTGGGAGCCGAGTGTTGGATTTGTTACAACAAACGCCGACAGAAACGTCGCGGCTCGTTGTGGTTTGCTGGTTAATGAGACCAACCTCAAACTCCCTGCCCCGTGCACGAGGCTGTGCTGCCTTTTTGCCTTCTAAATCGTAGCACTTCAAAGATAATCATCTGGAAATGGCACGGAAAAAATCAGGGCAGGCCGTGACCTGAGGTAGCTGGAGAAATTCTCCTTCCCTCTCTGCTTTGAGGGAGAGGAGGATGGTGGTGTGGGATCAACCATTGATTATCGATTAATTACGAGATCAAATGGGAGCACAGAGGTGTCCCACTGGTGTCCCCTGCTCTCCATCACCTATGGGCATGACTGGGTGAATGAGGCAATAATTCAATAATTCACAGAGGCCAAATCCTGCTGGGAAAGGTCAAAGGGCCCAGTTTGGGCTCCTTGGTGCCTCTCAGCAGAGGGAAGGATCAAACGTTCATCTCTGGGATGCACAGCCTGAAGGAACCAACTCTCCATTTGCAGACACATCTCCCCAGCTTCCCGTTCTTACTCAGAAAAGTGTTGTAGTTTTTTTTTTTTTTTAATTTTTTTTTATTTTTCTTTGCTGTTGTTGTTGTTGTTGTTGTTGTTGTTTTGTCTTGGTTTTTGGTGGGTGGTTTTTTTTTATTGTTGTTGTTATTTTTTAGTTATTTTTTAGGGTTATTTTTGTTTGTTTGGTTGGGTTTTTCAGGTTTTTTTGGGGGGTGTTTGTTTTGTTTTGTTTTGTTTTTTGTTGTTGTTTTGTCTTAGGTTTTTTTTTTGTTTGTTTGTTTGTTTTTTGTGTTTTTCTGGGTTTTTGGGGTTTTGTTTTCTTTTGTTGGGTTTTTTTTAGGTTTTTTGGGAGGCTTCTTGTTTTGTTTTGTTTTGTTATGGGGGTGTTTGTTTTTTTAAAAATTGTTTTTGTTTTGAGTTTTTTTGAGTTTTTTTTTTTTGTGGAAGGAGCTGGCTGTGCCATGGCAGCGTGGCACCCACACACTCCTTTTCCCTTCTTACCCAGACCTCGTGATTTTGCACCTGATCGCCCATTCCTTCCAGAAGGGAAACGAGTGGGCAGGAAAGGAAATCACACCCCCAGGAAGAAAACTGCTCACCAAAACAACCCCCTCAGGCTTTGTCCCAGCTGTGAAACACCTTCCCCCCCATCACCCTGCCTCCTTTTCTCCCCTTTTCTCCTGGGAAAAAAGCCTGAATTTGGGGCTGGGGGAAGGGATGCTCTTCCCGCATCGCCTGTGCCGCCCGCGGTCCTGTCTGCCCGTGGCCGATCCGTGCCGTGCCGGGTGACAGTGATGCGCAGCGACACTCGGCTGTGCGAGCGGGGACACGGCAGCCCCCGCCGCCCCTCCCGCAGCCGCAGCGCCCCGGGAGCTGCTCCAGCTCCACCCCGGTCCCCCCATCCAGCCCCATCCAGCTCAGGGCCGGGCGGGCTGAGGGGTCCCGGAGGTTTGGGGTGTGCTGGAGGGGGTGGTAAATGGGATGGGGAAAAGGCTCCAGGGATTTGCTGGGGGAGAATTTCCCCTTGGATGGGGCTGTGTTGAGGGCAGGAGCGGTTTTGGGACAGGGATTCAGCTGCCTTGTGGATTGGGGTGGTGGGGTGGGGGAAATACACACAGTGGTTGAGGCTGTTCAGTCTGGCTGCAGCTCCTCGTGGTTCAAATGCAAGCAAGGCTATCCCTTCTCCATCCCCAGACTTCCCTTCTCCATCCTCGTCCTCCCTTTCCCCATTCCCATTCTTCCTTTATCCACTCCCATCCTCTTTTTCTCCACACCCAGCCTCTATTTCTCCATCCCCATCCTCCCTTCCTTCACCTCCAGCCTCCTTTATTCATCCCCAGCCTCCCCCTCTCCATCCCCATCCTTTCTTTCTCCATTCCCAGCCTCTCCTTCTCTCTTCCCAACCTCCCCTTCTCCATCCCCAGCCTCTCCTTATCCATCCTCAGCTCCTTTTGCTCACCCTGAGCTTGCCCCTGGCTGCCCTGGGCTTGACCTGGCCCCATAAATCCCAGCCCTACAGAACCCGAGCCCTGCGCCACGGGGCCGAGCTCAGGAGCATCCCTGTGCCTCAAAGCCTGGAGCCAGGAGCAGGGCGAGGAGAGCCAAGTCCAGGGCACAGGGAAGCTAAAAGCAGTGTGAGAACACAGCCCTGATTTCTCACCCCGGCTCAGGAAGACACAGGGACATGACCCAGTTATTTGATGGCAGCGTTTAATATTTCCCCTGCAAGGCAAAGCCAGCCCGGCTTCCTCTCCCTCCCGCTTCCCAGCCAGGCTGGATCGCTGCCTTCCCGGCGCTTAAGAGCTCATCGGGCTGGGATGGAGGGGAAAATGTGACTGTGCAGCCTCATCAGGCGCCCAGATGTGCTGCTGATTCATCCCATAATTGCGCAAGCCCCGGCAGCGCTGCACCGGCCGGGAAGCAGCTGCTTCCCCCAGGCTGTGCCCTGGAACGGGGGTGCACGGGGGGACCCCCTCCAGAGGAGGCAGAGCGCTCAGGGTGGGGGGCAGCTCCCCAAAAACTCCACAGAGAGGTGAAGGAGATGGGAGAGACATCGCTGTCGTGGTGGGGAGAAGGTGAGCAGATCCAGGAGTGCTCAGAAAAAGCAGCCCAAGGTGGCCAAATCAACCCTCCCATCTGCCTGTTCAGTATCCAGGGGGTGCTTGGCCTCTCTGAGAGATCCAGTGGCCCCTCCTGAAGGGACAAAGGACAAATCTCTCTGGGGTGCTCGTGCACTGTAATGGTGTGGATATAATTTGATTATCCCTTCCTTGATGTTTAGCATCACAAAGGGAAAAGCTGCCTCGGGCTGAGCCCTTGGAGCCACCACTCTGGGACTGGTCTGGGGGAAGAGGGGTCTGCAACTGGGCTGGAGGAGCTGCAGCATTTGGGAAGGCTTTAAAAATGTCCTGCCCCAGTCCCAGCTCCTGGCTGTGCCTGTGTTCAAGAGACCTTTGGACTATTCTTTCAGGCACATGGTTTGATTTTTGGGATTGTCCTGTGCGGGGCCAGGAGTTGGACGGATGATTCTTGTGGGTCCCTTCCAGCTCAGGAGATTCCATGATTCTCCCAGCAGCAAACTGGTCGGGCTCCTCTGGAGAAGATACAAAGCCCAGGTACTGCTTTTGTTCCAGGCCCAGGAAAATTCATTTGCTTTCCAAAAAAGACACAGGCATTGACAAGAAAGACCTGGATAGACCAGGGCATCTGCACAGTCACCCTGCAGAGCAAAGAGGTTTCAGTGAGGCCCCAAAACTCCTGATCTGCCTCAGCAAGGGGAGTTCAGCAGGTGGGATTTCACAGAAAATGTGTGTGTGCATCTGTCGAGTGTGTTTGTACACAAATAACACAACAGAGGTTTTAGAGGACAATGTTGCACAAAGCAAGAGCAGGACACGTTGTGTTTTATGAAAAATTTCCTGGCAAGATGAGACTATGTCAGAAAAACATCCAGGACCTCATACAGGACTTCAGTGCCTCCTGCACACCCATTCCCACACTCAGCCTGTGCTGCCGTGTACCTCTGCAAGTTTGGGATTTATTTTCTGGGGGGGGGATGGGGAGGTGGGATTTGGCAGGCTGGTGTTTCTGAGGATGACCAAGACTGTGGCCAACCCTTTGAAGAGGCCACCTGAGCATCTCATGAGCAGCAGGTCCCAAATCAGAGTCACCACGCAGGGGAGAAACCGCGAAAATCCTGAATCTGGTACAGCAAGACGGGGAAAAAAAACCCTCAGTGCCAGAGGTGGTGGGTGAGCACATGGAGAAGGGGGTGGCGGAGCCAGTCTCATAAATTTGGGATGCTGGGAGGAGGGGGGAGGATTTTTCTTGCAAGGAAAGTGCTCGGTGAGTCACCCAGGACCAGAGTAGTGTCTGGCTAAGCCGGGGTTTAGCGCCGTTCTAAGCGGCTTTAGGAGCAGCGAGCGCGGGAGAAGCGTGGACGAAATAAAAGTGGGGAAAGAAAAACAAACAGTGCCAGTGGTTATGTAAGGGATCAGAGCTGCCCACGTGCTCCTTGGGGTCCTCCAGCCCCCCCGGAAATGCTCTGATGGGTTTTGGTTCATCCTGATTGCCCCTCGTTAGGAATTTTTGGGGAGGGTTTGTAGAGGAGGGAAGGAAGGGTCAGAGATGTGATAGCTCCTGTTGGAGGGGACAGAGGAGGGTTTGAATGGGGTTGAAATGAATTGTGATATTAAGGGTGGCTGGGAAAAGGACATTGACAACTCCTTGCTGGCCCCTCTGTCAGGACACAGAACTGGGGACAAATGAGCAATCAAGTGACACTTCAGTAGGACATCAGGCAGAACAGAGACCTGCTCCCCATCCCCTGCACAGCTAAACAAGGAGTTATTGCTGTGGGATGCTGCAAATATAAAATATCTACATGGATCCCAGATGTTTAGCACCTGACAATCCCAAAAGGCTCTTCCAAATATTCAATTTCTGGCTTGTGAGAAAGAGGGAGAGCAACTTTTTACACAGGCAGAGACAAGGGGGAATGGACTTAAAGTGACAGAGGGCAGGGTTGGATGGGATTTTGGGAAGGAATTTTTCACTGTGAGGGTGGTGAGGCCCTGGCACAGGGTGTCCAGAGAAGCTGTGGCTGCCCCTGGATCCCTGGAAGTGTCCAAGGCCAGGTTGGATGGGGCTTGGAGCACCCTGGGATCAAGGAAGGTGTCCCTGCTATGGCAGGGGGTAGGACTGGATGATCTTTAAGGTTCTTTCCAACCAAAACTATCCCATGGTTCTGTGATCATTCTATGACTTTTCCTCAGGAATTGCTTTGATTTGAAGTTGCTGGAGGCTGTGGATGATCACTCCACATTGGCTGGGTTGTTGTTCCCCTCTTCCCTGCTCTCAGAGGTTGGACACTGCAAGATGGACCATTAGCTGGACCATCCACAGGATGGATGATCTGTCAGTGTGTCCACTCCTACAGGACGAGCTGCATTGAGATTTGAGCCCTTTTTTTGGGGTAAAGTTCCCCTAGGATCTTCCCCACTCCAGTGTCCAGGAGAGCTGCCCACCTGGGTGACCCTCACCTGCTCCTCCCAGCCAAGAGTGCTGTCCATGGATCTGCTGGGTCTGGAGGAGGAGTAGGGAGACAATCCCAGGAAAGGACTGGGCTTGGGGCAGCACCATCCCTCCTTCACCAGGCACCCGTGAGACACCAGATCACGGAGCCTGTCTGGGGTTGGAAATGCAAGATGAGGCTGGGGTGTGTTTTTATTTCCATCTGTCAGAGGTGGGGCAGTTATCCTCTGTTCATTGGGCAGTTTTCTTCATCTCTTCCACAACCAATCCTCCCTCCAGGAGATCTCTTCTGTTCATGGCCATTAATTATTAATTATCTTCTGTTCATGG
>WBNO01001446.1:69248-83266 GCA_013400575.1 Peucedramus taeniatus
GACCTCAAAGATCACCTCATTCCACCCCCCTCTATGGACAGGGACACTGCAGGGAGCTTTTCCCAGGCTGGATCCTGGAGAGAAGCAGCAGAGCAGCCCAAGCACCACCCCAGTGTCAGCAGAGCTCACTGAAGGCAGCCAGAACAACGTGTGCTGAGCCTGTCCCACACAGACCTGCTCCAGGACAGATGCCCTCTCGCTTCCTGCTTTTTTTTTTCTCCCCTCTGTGCTTCTCTTAAAAGCTGAATTCCTGCAGCTGGAAAGTCTGTGCAAGCCTTGGCTGCACCATGGCTGGCCAGGGCAGCAGAGCAGGAGAATCCTGAGTTATCCAGGTCATCCCCACTGCTGGGACAGCCAGGGACAGAAGGATGGGCAGAGGAGGGGGGATCTGTGTGGAAATCCAGGAATCACCTCTGGTTTCCTTCTGCTGAGTCCCTCCCCCGGGCTGTGAGTGTCTCATTCAGAGAGGGGTGAATTACAGTGAGAGGTGATAAATGAGAGCTGAAATTTGTGGGGTTTTTTCTTGCCCTCTGGCCCACAAATCTTCCTTCCTAAAAGGGAAATGCACGATCCCAGGACTCCAGGAGATCTGGCACCAATGGATCAGGCACCCAGCACCTTTTATAGGAGGTGGGGAGCAGAGATCTGCTCAGTAGGGAGCCTGGGGAGAAAATGGAGCCTCTCTGCTCTGGAGAAAGGCTGAGAGAATTGGGATTGTTCATCCTGGAGAAGAGGAGGCTCCAGGGAAACCTTTCAGCACCTTCCAGCGCCTGAAAGGGCTGGAAGAGAGCTGGAGAGAGACTTTGGATGTGGGTCTGGAATGACAGAACAAGGGGGAATGGCTTCAGATTGCCAGAGGGCGAGGTTGGATGGGATACTGGGAAGGAATTGTTCCCTGGGAGGGTGGGCAGGTCCAGGCACAGGGTGCCCAGAGAAGCTGTGGCTGCCCCTGGATCCCTGGAAGTGTCCAAGGCCAGGTTGGATGGGGCTTGGAGCACCCTGAGATGGTGGAAGGGGGTGGAATGAGATGATCTTCGAGGGCCCTTCCAACCCAAACCAATTTTTGATTCCACGATTCTAAAATCAATAGCAATGTTTTAGATGTAAGAGGTCACCTGAATTCCTCCTTTGGGTTGTCCTGGGCAGGTGCCTCCACGTGTCACTGCAAGCCTTTGTCACATCCTGTGCCTCAGTTTCCCTGCTCTGGAGCTGGGCAGAGTCTCACACAGCGTGTGCTGCAAAACAGGCAAAAGCAGCTTGGATGGAAACTGGTGGAGTTTACTCCAAAGACAAACAAATCCTTTGGGAGGGGGAGATGTTTGCTTCCCACGCAGGGTTTCAGCCTGTGATTAAAGCAGAGCCTGAACTGCCTCGTTGGGACAAGGCCATGGGGAGAGAGTTCCACTTCTGCAGCTGGACAGGAAGGTTGGTGTCCTGCAGCTTCCTAGGAAATCCCATCACTGCTGATGTCCCCGTGGAGGAGAGGACACCTCTGGCCACCCCTCTGCCCCCACCAGCCATGCCCAGGAGGTCAGGTCTCACCAGGAACCCCTGGAATTGTCCCTTCTCAATGGAACCAACCCAACAACGGCACAATCATCCCCTGAAGACCTGCTAGGCCAGTTCTGCTCTCCAGGACTACTTTTCCTCCAGTGGCTGCTGCTGCTTGGTCCTTTCCTGCCCCTCAAATTCCACCCTTGCCTCACCCTCGCTGCTGTTTTGTTAAGGTCAGGATTAAATGCTCAAGACAGTATTTTTTGTTTGGACTTTGATGTTTATTAGTTTTGATTTATATTACAGTCTCACAAGCTGTGAGTTTTGTAGCACTTAACTCTAACAAGTTAAAAATGGAAATGTATCTCTCTTTCTATAAGGCCTTCTAAGGATAAATTGTCCAATTAAGAAATTATACTTAAATTATTTTTAATTTTAACCTAATAACTAACTAGTCGTGACTTGTAATGTGGACTTTTTTATCCAATTACAAAAAACCACCCAAACCCATGGAGAAGAAGGTGAAGAAGAAGGAGTAGCCTCCACCCTAAAACCTACATTCTGCTTTATATCTATTACTATATTCTAAAACCTTAAACTCTAAGTTTCCCACCCTGTGATATTACACATTTCTAATCAAACTCCACACCCACAATCCCAGTTTTATCATTCAATTTTGGAAGCCTTTTCCACGGCCTCAGGTCAATGCAGTGTTCTCTTGGGGGTCAGTGCCTGGCAGCACAGAAAGTCTAAAATTCTCAGCAGCCAGGGTTCCAACAGGAGAGGATCTGCTGTACCCACGCTGCTGTCACCTCCACCCTCAGTTTTTCCTTTGAAAAGCTGGAAATACCATGCTCATCCAAAGCCATAAAACTCCTGACTGAGCCACTCCTCCCCATCCACTCCCAGGGTGCACCATTCCTAGGAAAAAATGGGATGATACTGTCATAAAAACCACTGCTGTCAAAAAAAACTTCCACTTTTGGTGAAGTATCAGCTCCATCCCATGGGAAAAGGGTGGATTTCTGTCCCAGGTCTCCTTGGACATCCAGATGTGTCTCATTTCCAAGCCAGCAGCTGCTTTGGAGTGTCCTGTGAGATTTGGTCTCATCCCTCATCCCCTTTTGCTGCTGCCTTAGCAGATCCCATTTTCACCTTCTCCCAAATTCTGGCTGCTCCCCCCGTGTGTTTGGCCCCAGTGCCAAGTGGGGATGTGCTGGAACCCTGGATGTGAGAATTTTAAACTTTCTGTGCTGACAGGCACTGACCCCCAAGAGAACACTGCATTGACCTGAGGCCGTGGAGAAGCTTCCAAAATGGAATGACAGAACTGGGATTGTGGGTGTGGATTTGAATAGAAATGTGGAATATCACAGGGTGGGAAACTTAGAGTTTAAGGTTTTAGAATATAGTGATATATAGAAAGTAAGATGGAGGTTTTAGGGTGGAGGTTGGTTCTTCTTCTTCACCTTCTTCTCCATGGGTTTGGGTGGTTTTTTTAATTCGATAAAAAAGTCCCCATTACAAGTTAGTTATAAGGGCAAAATTAAAAATATTTTAAGTATAATTTCTTAATTGGACAGTTTATCCTTAGAAGGCCTTGTAGAAAGAGAGATACATCTCCATTTTTAACTTGTTAGAGTTAAGTGCTACAAACTCACAGCTTGTGAGACTGTAATATAAATAAAAACTAATAAACATCAAAGTCCAAACAAAAAATACTGTCTTGAGCATTTAATCCTGACCTTAACAAAAAGAAGCAAAGAATCCATTAAGAATGAGGCAAATTCTGTGAATTCTGTGAAATTCCTCCTGCCTTTTGTTTCCTGGAAGGAGGAAGGAGCAGGAGTGGGAATTGAGTCCTGTTTGGGACAGTCCCACCCTGTTTTGGGTGGGGTACAGATGCAGCCCCCCAAAAAGGGGCTTCAGAGGAGTCAGGTGGTGGCAACCAACCCCTGGACAGTGAGGGGAGAGATGGGGAGAGAGTCCAGGCAGGCAGGTGGATGCCATGGCTGGATTCATCCTTCCCAGAGCCTGTTGAGGAGGGATTTTAGGAATGCCAAGAGCGGTTTGGCTGTGTGAGAGTAGAGCTGGCACCCGTCCCCCAACACCTGGCCTGGGATGAAATCATCCTCCTGGGCAGGGGGACTTTGTCACCAGTGCTAATTAGACACAGCAGGCTCCCTGGTTAGTGCCTGTGTTTGGGACAAAACCTCACAGGGGGTCCCCAGAGCGGGATGGAGGCAGAGGAAAGGCCCCATCCCTCCTTGCCAGAGGGGCCAAATCCACCCCAGATGGGGTGGCTGATTCTGGGGAGCACCAGGTGGGGACTGTCCCATCTGCTGAACTGTCCCATCTGGCTCTTCTCCTGGCTTTGCTTCCATGCCTTTCATGTGCAACCTCACCCATCTCCTTCCCTTCCCTTCCCTTCCCTTCCCTTCCCTTCCCTGAAACTTCCCTGAAACTTCCCTGAAACTTCCCTGAAACTTCCCTGAAACTTCCCTGAAACTTCCCTGAAACTTCCCTGAAACTTCCCTNGCCAGCTGCTAAATCACATGGAAAAGAGGTTAAAAATACCCCCAGCCCTCTCCTAATATTGCTTTCCCAGACTGAGCAGTTGTGGCTGTTGCCACGTGGGTGTGAGTTTATGTTTATGAGTGGGAAGAGAGGTCGGGGCGCTGCGTTTCCTTCAGATGTGGTCTGCTCAGAGCAGATGTACAGCCCTGTGTCCTTGTGGGAGCTGTGGAGCAGGAAGAGTGATTACAAAGGATTTGGCAGGCAGCTCTGTGTCCTCTTGGAAACAGCAGCGAGGGGTGAACTGACCCTTTTTTCTTGGAGCTGTGACACGTTGATGAGAACTGAGTTGGGGTGGCTTTGGGGCTTGTGGCAAAGCCAGGCTTGGCAGCACACTTCCATCCCATCCCATCCCATCCCATCCCATCCCATCCCATCCCATCCCATCCCAGGGTTCAAGGAGCTCGTTTTCTCCATGCCCTGAGTGTTGTTGGACCCTGGCTGCTCACCTCAAAGCACAGTGATGTTTTTAGGGTGTTCAGCTGGCTGAAGGCAGACACTGTTTAGGTTTTGCTTATTTCTAGCCCATTTCCAAAGGAAATTTCCAAATTCCAACAGCTGTTGGAATCCATGGAATTGCAGGGCTGGGTGCCCTGAGCAGAGCCTTTCCCTGGGGTCTTTCCTAGGATTGAGGGATAAAAGCTGAGGTGCTCAGTGATGGGAAATCCCTGTCTTCCCACAGGCCTTGGCCTCATCTTTCCAGCCTTTCCAGGGTGAGGATTCCCAGAACAACAATTCAGAATGAAACCCCAAACTGTTGTCCTGAAGGAGGTGTGGGGATGATGGAATAGCTTCAGTCTGGCAGGGACAGATGGGATATTGGGAAGGAATTGTTCCTGTGAGGGTGGGAGGCCCTGGCAAGAAGCTGTGGCTGCCCCTGGATCCCTGGAAGCGCCCAAGGCCAGGCTGGACAGGGCTTGGAGCAGCCTGGGCTGGTGGAAGGTGTCCCTGCCATGGCAGGGGTGGCACTGGATGATCTTTAAGGTCCCTTCCAACCCAAACCACTCCATGGTTCTATGATTCCATGGCTCTATGGGATTTTGTCCAACAGCATCAACCCCACCCTGAAATTAATCAGAGTCAACGCCCTCTGCAGCTTGATTAAAAACATCTCTCAATAATCTGATACTGGGGATGGATAGAGGGGGTGGATCCTGGTGATTTTTGGGTTTTTTTTTCAAGTGAGAGGCTTCCTGGCAATATTTGGCTGGCTCTTCTCACTCTTATCCCCACCAGGACGTGCAGATGTGAACAATCCTGGATTTGGGAGAGTCTGGAATCGCTGCCTCCAGTTCAGCCAACAGCACCTGGAGCTGAGAAATCCTCCTGGGGTCCAGTGTGACCCCAGGCCGCCCTCACTCCCCACGAGTTCCAGCAGCATCAGCAGCTGGGAGCACATTCCCACCTCAGGGGCTGCTCCACTGCCAGGTGTGCAGGGAACCTCTGCCCCGAGCACCTCCGAGCACAAATCCCCAGGGCTGGGGGGAGCAGAGCACCAGGCAGGACACGGGGACACCACGGGTTTCCATGACAACCAGTTCGGGTGTCCCCGGTGGAGGGATGCAGGTGGGGATGCTGCAGTGCCAGGGATCTGCATTCAGCAGGGAATGGCAGCTCTGGGGCTGGGAATCTCCTCTGGAAAATGTCAGGTGGGGCTGGGAATGGCCTCATCCAGCTTGGCTGAGCTCAGGTCTCTGCAGAGCCCAGGACTGTCACTGTGGGGTGACACAAGAATGGCACGGGCAGTTCTGTTCAAAGCAAACTAAAAAACTCTTTATTAAAACATCTGACTCCATATTTCTATCTTTCTGAAACGCCAGTGTCATTGGAGGGTGACAGTGCCACCTCCTCAATGTCACTGGGCAACCCAACAGTCCATCAGGTTGCTCATCCCTCATAAAGGAATGAAAAACAATAAGTTATTTACATAGAGTTTATAAGAAAGTTCTGTATAAATATGCAAACATCAAAAGGCTTGGTAAAACTTGAGAAAACCAGGGTGACACAGGACAGGGTGTGGCAGCAGCTGGGTGGGCACAGGGTGTGTCCTTTGTCACGGGTTGCAGTGTAAAATATAACCAGGGGTGTTATTCTATAACCATCCCTTGGAACTGGGATGGGGGGTAGTGATGTGATCTTCTGTTGATAAGCCAGCTGATAAGAAACCATCAAGAGCAGTTTCCTTATCTCTTCCATGACCCATCCTCCCTCCAGGGATAAGTCTTCTGCTAATGAGCCATTAAATCCACTGATAAACTCCCACCATCCCATTGGGAAATGCTCCAGCCAGGGGGAGGAACCAAGCCCCTCTACCTGGATAAAAAGCCTGAGATTTGGAACACCAAGTCAGCCTTTTCCACTGGACTCCCAGAGAAGAACAGGCCCATCCATCACTGGATTTTTCTCCAGAACCACTGCTTCAACAGAGCCATAACTGATACTCCAGGAGGACTGCAGCCACCATTGCAAGCAGACTGCTGCCAACACCCTGACCAACAGGGTGTCAGGATGTATTCTGACTTTGTCAGTGGTTTTCTCTCTCCTTATTGCATGTATTTTGTTCCCTTTTTTTTTTATTTCCCCTTTTTCTAATAAATTATATTTCTGACTTGGGGTGTCCCGCTGGTTTTGCTTCTCAGACCAGAACATCTTCACACCCCATTCCCTGCTGGGACCTGCTGGGCCTTTGGTGTCCTTCCCCCTCCATCCCCAGTGCTGCCTCCAGCTCCTCTTTCTTGACAGGATCTTTACAAGATGCCTGAACGTTGGCCAAAATGTTTTGCCAGCTGCTGGCACACCCAGACACTCTCTGAGGAAGGTGGAGAGGGAGGAAAGGAGAAGCAGAAACATTTCAGCCTCCAGCAGAGCCTGAACGCCCCTGGAGCCTTCCTGTGTCCCCTTGGATCTGCCCTGCCACCCTCCTGTCATATCTGCTTCCAGAAACGTTGAATTGCCCCTCTACCCAAGGGATTCTGTGGTGGCAGAGGTCACTCCCATCCTGAGTATGTTATTTTTGTGTTAAAAAATACATTTTTTATTTAAAGCTGTTGGCAGGGGAAAAGCCCAGCTGCAGCCACTCCACTCAGTGTAGGATTTTTCCTCACAGAGGTGTCTGGACATCCTAAGAACGTGCCAACTTCAATATCCAGAGGTGGAGAGGAGGGATGTGGCTCCTGACAGCCTGATTTAAGTCTTGCAGAGGAAGAAAAACTCCTTTTTCTCCTTTTTTCCTGGCCTTGGCTCAGAACAGGCTCCATCAAACTCAAGATTTGCTGTTCCCTGTTGAGCTCTGGTGGTTGGGAGAGCAGCAGGACTCCTGGCACCAGCCAAACCCTCTGGAGAGGATCCTTCTGCCCCACTTCTGCCCCAGATTATTGTCTGGAGTGGACACAGGGCTTGGGAAGGGTGGGGAGCAGAGGCTGGTGGTGAAGCCCAGTCCCTGTGCTCTGTGAGGGAGGGGGCCCCTGGTCCTTGCTGCAGGTGATCCCTGGGCTTGTGGAACGTGGGCTGACCCCATTTCCTCACTACAGAGCTCCATGAGATTCTTAGGAGGGCGTTTTTGTGCTGGAATTGCTCCTTTTCTGCTCTTGCACCCAGAGAGGAGCCCCACAGGCTGAGGGGATGTGCCAGGTCACTCCCAGTGGCTCCCCTGGCTCCAGAGCCTGGGATTGTTCCTTGGGTGGGTTTTAAGAACAGCACAAACAGCTGGGCTGACCTGGGTGTTTGTGAAGCTCCTCAGAGATTGGAAGTGAAGCTCAGGCTGCTTTGGATGATTTTCCTGGCATAATCAACCTTCTAGCAGAGAATACCAAGGTCCTTTGCAAACATCACTGGTGCTTTGTGCTGTCTGCACGAGCAGTTTGCTTTGCATTCTGGCTTCATTCTATTCCATTTCCATTTACCCAAAATATCTCTGCGTGCTGGTGAGTGGCAGCTCTCTGGGGTGAGTGTGCATGTGAATATACTTCTGCTAAGTCAGTGTGAATCCCTCCTGCCAGTCAGGCAAATAATGACAGCAGGGAAAAATTAGCAAGGGGAAAAAAGGAGACAAAGACATGCAGCATCTCTGGAGAAAGACCCAGGAGAGCTGACCTGTGCCTTTCCCACTCTCCTGGACTGGGTTCTGTGGAGCTGGGCTGTTGTAAAAAACTTGACCCTTCGTGGCAGGGAAGAATGATGCTTTGACTCTATGTTATTAGAAATATATTTTATTATTTTATGTTGTTATGTTAAAGAAAACTACATTGAACTATACTAAAAAATAAACAAATATATTTATAGAAGGATAGAAAGATAGTAATAATAAAACTCCTGACTCTTTCTAGGGTCCCTGACACAATTCTTATAACCATTAGTCAGTAATTGAAAACAACTCATTCCAGAGCCCAATTAGGCTCATCACTTTAAGTAACAATATTTTATATATTTCACATAAGCAAAACACAAGAAAAAGAAATAAAATAAAAATTGTTTTTCCATCTCTAAAACTTCTCTCTACCTTTTCAACTTCCCAGGATAAAATCCTGAGAGAAGAAACTGTATTCAATAAAATATGAAAACCACACTGGGCACCAGAGCTGAGGTCCCTGTCCTGCCCTGTGCCACCCTCCTCCACTCCTGGAGGCCTTGGGGACATGGCTTGGGACAGTTCATTTCACCCAGAGCTGAGCTGGTGAAAGCTGCAGCCCTTCAGAGCTGTTTGAATTATAAAATTAAATAAATCAGGATCTGTCCAAGGAAACTTCCCAAGAAAAACAGGAGTGATCCTTCTAGAGAAGAAACCTGAAACTGCACGAGAGTAGGAGCCACCTGGCAGATTCCTCGGGATCCCAAAGGCCTGGTGATGAGGATGGTGATGGTGATGATGGTGATGATGATGGTGGTGATGGTGATGATGGTGGTGATGGTGGTGATGGTGGTGATGGTGGTGATGGTGATGATGGTGATGATGATGATGATGATGATGGTGATGATGGTGATGATGATGATGATGGGATGATGATGATGGTGATGATGATGGTGATGGTGATGATGGTGATGATGATGATGTGATGATGGTGATGATGATGGTGAGGGTGATGATGATGATGATGATGGTGATGATGATGATGATAGTGATGATGATGGTGATGATGATGATGATAGTGATGATGATGGTGATGATGATGATGATAGTGATGATGATGGTGATGATGATGATGATAGTGATGATGATGGTGATGATGATGATGATAGTGATGATGATGGTGATGATGATGATGGTGATGGTGATGTGTGTTTCACTGTGTGTATCTGCTGTGTCAGTCCCTCTCTGGGACTCGGAAGCACAGCAGCTGGTCAGCAGGGCTGGATAACAGCAGGGCAGTGTCTGTGCTGTGTCAGGTGACAGCAGCAGGGTGACAGCAGCACTGTCAGCACCTCTGGCTGGAGCTGAATCCCAAAGGGAAAGATGGAGCAGCTGGAGAGCAGCCCCAGGACAGGATCTGTGCTGCTCCTGCTCTCTGCTGGGGGATGAACCAGCCCCAGGGCTCAGCTTGACTCAACATGGAGAACAAATCAGGGCTGCTGGGTTATCCCACCCCCAGTGCTTGGGTTGGGTTGGAGGGGATCAAAAAATCCCATTTCATTCCACCCCTGCCGTGGGCAGGGACACTTTCCACTATCCCAGATTGCTCCAACCTGGCCTTGGACACTTCCAGGGATGAAAGCATCAGACTGAGCAGACAAATGGAATTTATTGACTCAACAGAGCAGCCTTGAGAACTTGAAACAACCCCCTCCAAACACTGCCCTTGCCCTCCTGGAGCAGCACTTGCAGCTGTGCCCTGACTCCAAGGAAGGATGGCATCTTTGTGCTGGAAGTGGGAATGGCTTCCACTGCCAGAGGGCAGGGATGGATGGGAGATTGGGAAGGAATCCTCCCCTGTGAGGGTGCTGAGCCCTGGCCCAGGGTGCCCAGAGAAGCTGTGGCTGCCCCTGGATCCCTGGAAGTGTCCAAGGCCAGGTTGGACAGGGCTTGGAGCACCCTGGGCTAGTGGAAGGTGTCCCTGCCCATGGCAGGGGGTGGAATGAGATGAGC
The DNA here is from genome assembly GCA_013400575.1 of Peucedramus taeniatus. Lineage (NCBI taxonomy): Eukaryota > Metazoa > Chordata > Aves > Passeriformes > Fringillidae > Peucedramus > Peucedramus taeniatus. Next base: position 79,396 of record WBNO01001446.1, read on the forward strand.
TTTAAGCTTCCCTCCACCCAAATTCTGTGATTCTATGGGAGACCCCTTCCTGTGCATCCCAGAGTTCAGACCTGCCCAGGACTCTCCCCGCTGCGAGTGGCATTAGCCACAGCTGGAGGGACAGTCCCCGGCGACAACTCAGCGTTAATTCGCGCCTGATTGCCAAAAACTCTCGGTGCAAATCCTCGGGAGGAGGCGCGACGCTCTCAAGGCTCATTAACAAGCGCTAATGAGCTCCCAGCGCTGCCCCTGCCCTGGATCCCAGCCCTGGGCTAAGCAGCTTACCCGGGGTGGGAGCTGGGAGCAGCCGCCTTCCCAAAGACTTGGGAGCCTCCCTTTAGGAGCAGCAGGATCTAAACTCGCAAATAATTCCCTGCTCCTGCTCTGCTCTGGGGATGCTGCAAAGCTTTTGGGGTCAGTCCTGCCCTTTTCAGTGCATCCAGGAGCGGTGTCGTTCCTCTGTGGTGATCACAGATCCCTGAACAGAGATAGTTCTCCCAGGATTTTCCTGGGAAGCTGTGAGAAAGCTCAGAGAAAGAATCAAAACAATTTTTGTCTCAATCTCTGCGCCTGGCAGGCAATCTCTGTTTGTCACAGATGTTCACAAGAAGGAGTTGTCCCCTCTTGACCAACAGGTGAGAGAAGATTCCTAAAGGCCAACCAGGTCTTAGGTCCACCATGGTTTCTATAAGAACTGTGGATTTCTAATAATAAAGTGCTTTTCCTGCCTTCTGGTGGAGTCTCTGTGTCACCTTTGTCTGTCCCCGATGTCCCTTCAGTGCTAATGAGTGACCCCTCGGTGATATTCCTCCCGTGCCTTTTCCATCCTGCTAAAAGAAGTAAAACTCGGCGATTTTGGTTAATTTAACCCCGGTTGTCACCTCAACGTGGCCAAGCTGGGCGAGGAGCAGAAGCTGCAGACCTCCCCGAGCCCTGGGAAAGGGGCTGAGATGGTTCTCCCCAGCCTTGGGTCGCTCCCCAAGCTCTGGGGATGCTTCGCTCCCGTTGCCATGGCAATGCTGAGCGGGAGGGGGGATGCGAGATCGGCTGCTGCCATCTCCTGGAGGAGCCGGGATGGCCGAGGGGGGCTAGGAAGAGGAAGAGGAAGAGCAAGGGCAAGTGGGAGATGTCCCGGGCAGAGCTCAGCGCAAAGCTGGGCAGGGACATTGTACCGAGGGGTCTGGGCACAGCAGAGCTCAGCGCGGCCGCAGGATGCTGGCAGAATGTCACCCTGAAAGGGCGGGATCTCCCAAAAAAAGATGAACAATTCCAGCGGCCATGACCCCAAATCAAAAAGTCATTAAGGTTGGAAAAGCCCTCAGAGATCATCCAGTTTAATCATTAACCCAGCACTGCCAAGGCCGCCACTGACCATGTCCCCAAGTGCCACATCCACATGGCTCTAAATCCTTCAAGGGATGGGGACTCCAGCACTGCCCTGGGTGGAGTCCCTTCAACCCTTTTGGTGAAGATTTTTTCCTAAATATCCACCCTGACCCTCCCCTGGCCCAGCCTGAGGCCGTTCCCTCTCCTCCTGTCCCTGTTCCCTGGAGCAGAGCCCGACCTCCCCTGGCTGTCCCCTCCTGTCAGGAGCTGTGCAGAGCCACAAGGTCCCCCCTGAGCCTCCTTTTCTCCAGGCTGAGCCTTTGCCAGCTCCCTCAGCTGCTCCTGGTGCTCCAGAGCCTCCCCCAATCTCCTTTTTGTCACAAGCAGCCCAGAAGTGCCCCAGCAGTGCCAGCACAGGGGACGGGCACTGCCCCGGCCCTGCTGCCACCCCAATGCTGGGACAAGCCAGGATTGTGCCCAGAACTGCCCACGTTATATTTTGGGAACTTTGGGCACATCCTGTGCTGGACTGGCCTCCCTGGGAGCCCCCTGGAGATCTGCTGAGGTCAGTCCCAGGATGGAGAGGGGCTCGGAGGTGGCTGCTCCAGCAGGAGAGCTCTGAAGGAGTTAATCCCACCCTCAGTGCCCTGATGGAGGTGGCAGCAGGGGAACAAAGTGGCAGCACAGAGTGCAGATGGGAGGGGATGGCTGGGAGGTTCCTCTGCCTGGGTGGAACCTGCTGGAGCTGCAGCTCAGCCTCATTTCTCAGGGTTACAACCAAGAGCTGCAGCTGTGCTGCTCCTTCCCTTCCCTTCCCTTCCCTTCCCTTCCCTTCCCTTCCCTTCCCTTCCCTTCCCTTCCCTTCCCTTCCCTTCCCTTCCCTTCCCTTCCCTTCCCTTCCCTTCCCTTCCCTTCCCTTCCCTTCCCTTCCCTTCCCTTCCCTTCCCTTCCCTTCCCTTCCCTTCCCTTCCCTTCCCTTCCCTTCCCTTCCCTTCCCTTCCCTTCCCTTCCCTTCCCTTCCCTTCCCTTCCCTTCCCTTCCCTTCCCTTCCCTTCCCTTCCCTTCCCTTCCCTTCCCTTCCCTTCCCTTCCCTTCCCTTCCCTTCCCTTACCTTCCCTTCCCTTCCCTGAAACTTCCCTGAAACTTTCCCATCCCATCCCATCCCATCCCTGCTGTCAGCAGGAGCTCACAGGATCAGGGATCCCAGCCCCCACCATGGAAACCTCAGCTCCTGCTCGAGGAGGTGACACAGGACACGTGCCAGGCTGTTGGATGGCAGGGACACAACTTGGATTCCTCTGACCCTTTAGGGACAGAGTGACAGGAGCTGGAATTTGGGATTGCTTGTGCTAAAGGCCAGAAACACTGAGGTATTAAAACATTTTAAATGGGGGAGCCTCAACCTGTGCTTGGTCACCACCACCAAGGGAAAAGTGTCCTCAGGAGCTGCTCAGGGTTGTCCCACCCTGTGTTTTTTTTTTTTTTTTTTTTTTTTTTTTTTTTTTTTTTTTTTTTTTTTTTTTTTTTTTTTTTTTTTTTGGTTTTTTTTTTTTTTCCCCCCCCCAGTTTTTCCTCCATTGTTCCTGCTTCAATGTTCCTACATTGAAGCAGATGAGAGAAATTCAGGTTTTTGGTGCTGCCAGCTCAGCTCCAGCTGCAGCAGCACCTCCTACCAGGGTTGTCCCATCCCAGCCCTCTCCCTGCTTGGACATCCTGGCCCCGTGATCCTGCTGATCCCCTTGGACACCTGAGCCCTGCCAGGGGGGAGAAGTTCACACCCAGCATTCCAGAGGAGCATTTTCCTGGCAGGAGGATGAGGAAAAACAAAGCCACACCAGTGTCCCCCAGCTCTTCTGGCTGTGGGAGATGGCCCAAAAGTACCAGCAGAACCAGGATATCTCCATGTCCTGCTCTGAGACTGTGGCACCCACACTCCTGATCCCAGAGTCCCCTGCCAGGCTCAAGCAGGGCCATTCCTGCTCTGTCCCCTGCTCTTAATTCAATGCTGGCAGGAATTTTCTCCTGAGACAAACCAGGAATCTCTGTCCTCTGTGGGGATCTGGATCCACCTGGCCAGGAGGTGTTTCAGGAGGTGCCCACCCCTCCTACAGCTCACATCTGAGCACACAGCAAGATCCCCTCTGCAACCATTCCAACCCTGCTTTTAGGGCATCTTAAACTAATTCCAGGCCACTAAAAGGTTTGAAAAAGAGAGACCCAGGGGAATTGTGTCTCTCTGCTGCTGGACTGCATCCACAGTGCAGGTCTGCACAGGACCTGGGGGTTTTAGGGATACTTCAGAAAGGGAAGGGCAAGTTTTGGGCTCCAAAAGAGAAATGAACTGGATTACTGGATGTCCTAGATTGCCAGGCAATGTGTGTATTCTATCCCCATCTGTCAGAGGCGGGGCAGTTCTCTGCTGTTAATGGGGCAGTTTTATCTCTTCCACAAACCAATCCTCCCTCCAGGAGATCTCTTCTGTTCATGGCCATTAATTATTAATTATCTTCTGTTCATGGGCCAGTGAGTGTCCCTGCATGGCTGA
>WBNO01001448.1:0-19656 GCA_013400575.1 Peucedramus taeniatus
CAGATCCAACCCCCAACACAAGTGTAGACCCAGCATCAAAGATTTTGGCTGAAATTTTCTGTTCACTCAGCTGAGCAAATGCCAAGTCACTGCTTTAAAAGTTTTAGAAGAGGACACCAATAGTGTAACTGCCTTGGGTGTGGACTGAAGCACAGGAGAACACATGGATGAGTGGAATTGCTTTAGGAAAAATGAGAAGGGGAAAGGTTTATTTAATTAAGAAGTGTGTCTGTTACAAACTGGAAATACATTGTGCTGGGAAAAAAAGTACTTTGGGAAACTAAGCAGGGTTATGGGCCTTAATATGGATATAAGCCATATCAATGAGTTTTCAATGTCATATTGCATTAAACTAAAAGCAATTTGACATTTCCTGTGTCACATTTATTAAAACACTATGTAGTTCACCCATAATATAGCACAGCTACATAAAAAGAAAAAGAAATGTCTCGAAAATGTTAAACTAGTTTGGTTTAGCTTGAAAAAAAGTAATTTTCATTGTGAAATGTATGATGAAACCTGAATAAATTAATGAAATATTTTAGTGTTATGAAGATAAGCTTTTCTTTAAAGCAGTGTTTGTTCATTTTTTGTAGTCCTTCCTTCTGACGTTACTTGATACTCCCAGGATATTCTGCTAATGCTGCTTCAAAACCACTTCTTTTTCAGTGCCACAATATACCTTCAGGAAGAGAAAATATTATTAAGACAATGTATGAAGGAAACACATAAATGAATCTTGGAATATACAGCTTTGACTCCCCTTGCCTTGCAGCACCTTCCTGCAAAGTGAATGAGTTTAAATATTGGTTTTCCTCAGTGAAGAGTATGTCTGTTTCTAAATACCTTTAAAATATCATACATCATCACAAATTGCAGCTTTATAACAATTAATTTTTCTTCCCCACCTCTATTCTTAAATTAGAGAATGATAACACAAGAAAGGGTATGAAAACAATTTTCATAGCTCTGTTTAGTTAAGTAAAAAAAAATTGTTTCAATTAATTACTCCTGCTGATGACATTAATATTAAAATAACCACCTTGAGGAGTGGATTACTCTTGGCCTTATCTGCTTTACTATAGTCAACCTAGAAATGAAATCACCACATAAATATCTTAAAGGTGTCACCCATGATTTCTAGAAAGATGATATACTCAGATTAAAAGGACAGACATGGGATTTTATTCAAGGATGTATTTTCATTTTCTAGCTGAAAGCCATGAGTTTATTTGTTATGTTCATTCAAATGGTACTTCATTTCAGCTTGCAGTGCTATGATTTCTCTGCATGTACTATTAGCTACACATTCACATCGCTTTGTGTTGTATTAACTGGAGTTTTTTCTGAAAAATTGGTAACATATATCCTGTGATTATGGAATTGAAATATGGAAATAAGTGTCAAAGATATAAAACTGCTAAGCTGATGAGGTTCACCTGATATGGAACAGATGTGCCTCTAAATGATACAAATCACATACAGGAGTAGGTAAAATGGAAGTCATTTAATTAACAGGTCCTTCAAACCCATGTAAATAAATAAATGTCCCATCTTATCCAACTCTGTTACTCCCTTATGAGCTTTCACATCAGGTCCTGTTCTTCTTGGCAGAAGAGTGCATGTGAATGGTGGTTATGTCATATAAAGCATCTTTGTCATCACTAAAGATGCTTTTGGGTTTGGAGTACACGGATGAAAGATTAAAGACATCAGGAAGTGATCCTTTATTGCCCAGATGTTTTGTAGGTTTTGTATTTCTTAGAATTAGGACAAAGCACAAAAAGAGTGATGTATGTAAGAAGGAATCTGTGAGCATAAGGAAACTTGGAAGAGATGGAATTAGAAGCAAAATATAAAATAATAAATTTTAAAAATTAATATTTTTTTTCTGAGAGAAGGAAAGAATAATGACAAAGGAATCTTACATTCATTTGTTCATATTTCTTTTGATATAAATTTAAGAGATTTGTGGCAGAGATAAAAGTACCATTACTGGGGGAGAATTTAGGTGGGAGAATATGTCTTCTACTGAAACTGCAGATGCAGTGTAAATGAGATTAGTCAAGTTCTTTAGCTGAGAGAGTAGCATAAGGACAAAGAGAGCAAATTTTGTTAAAGAAATCATCCTGATATCAGAATTTCTAAAGGAAAACTTCCAAAATGCAGACAGGAAGGAAACAGGAATTGTATATTACAAGTCAGCCATTGAGAGCACAGATAACATCTTAGGAGGGAGTAAAAAGTGGAAGGAAGCATCAGGAGTGTCTCATCAGTCACCATGGCAATGGAAAGATCAGGAATCTGATGGGAAATCATGTGCCCTGAAGCACTGAATGGAAGGATTGAATACAAGGGAGGGGATGCTCAGCAACACCTGAGAGAGGAGCAGGGAGGAGGAGAAGTAAAGTTTGCTGAAGATCACGTAAATTAGGATTGCTAAAAGCAAACTGCTTACATCAGCATGGCCAGACCCATGTTTCTTCAGGCTTGTGCTGAGATCACAAGCTGCCCCACATTTTTGTTTCTGAGACCTCATGACCCAGCAATGCCTTTGGTTTTCTAAGCCAATGAATACATTTGGCACTGACAAAATAACAACTTTGTTCTTCTGGGAGGCAAATGTCAGCTATGTCTCGTTTTGAGCTAAACTACAAGGAAGGATTACATAATTCAAGTCTTAAACCAGAGGATAAAATAATTTGTAGAATGTGATAGGGATGTAGGCAAATTACCTGTGGTCTGTCTGCTATAGGCTTAACAAGGTGAAGAAAGGATTGTTATATACTTCTAGCAGGATGCTTAGTTTTTGCTCTGCTATTGAGCCTTGTAGTTATCCCTAATAAAGGGTAACCAGAAAAGAGACCTCATTAGTGAAATTTGGATCTTTTCCACTCCCAGGCCATGTCTTTACTATTTATTTTGAGTATTGTACCAGATTGAGCCCTTTAGGAGGAATTTTACATCCTGCTTATTTTACTGGAAGCAGTATTACAAGAAGTTCTTTTATAATAAATGAATCTTAAAGGTGTAGGTACTGAGTTTTGTAAGACTGGAGTTTTTATAGCAGCAGATAAAATTATGCCCACAGTTATATTACAAACCTCATTTTGGAAGGACTTGTAAATCTCCCGCAATAATATACTCATTTGAGGAGAAAAAAAAAGGCTGGGGTACTAGAGAGTGCTTGCATTCATTAATTTTTTGTATTTGAGCTACCTGAAAGGCCCTTTTGCTCTAAAGGTGTCTGCTTAATTAGATAATTACACAGTAAACTTGAATGGTTTCTCTAATTTCATCGAGGATTAATGTGCTGGGAGTTGAAGCTATTCTTTGAATACTGGAGACAATTTCTACAATCTAGCATAGTGAAAAATGGGCAGGCCACAAGGGAGATATTTGCAGTCCTGCTGCATGTACTCTGTCTCTCAAGTGAGTATATTTGGCTGAAAAGGTGTTTCTTGTGACAGACTGTCAGTCCAATACTATTTGTACCAGACTGGCTTTTTTGGGACACTGAACGGCAAAACACAGAGATCTTTTGGGAGAGGAGCAAGGATATCTCATCCTATTCTCTGTATGCAAACAGCAGTTTGTGTTGTACTGTCCTGAGGTGTGTGCTCCCCCTGTGCTCCAGAGTAAAGAGCACATGGAGCTGTATGCAAGGCTGACCTCCTTTCCCTGCTGCTCTCAAGCAACATTGTTTGACTGGAGTGGTGAATTATATAGTAGTCACTGATGCACTGAGCATGAATAATTCAAGATAGATTGAATTTTAAACTACTGAGAGCACTCTTGGAAGATAGATGAGCAGAGGTGGGGTGCAAGTCAAACCCTTGGCACCAAAGTACCAAACCTGAGGCAAAGGGAATTCCAAGCATTTAATTGCTTTTGCCATGCAGAGTGTGATGTATGTCTTTAGCATATGGGCAAGAGCAATCAGGGGAAAGCAGATACAGGCAGTATGGAAAAAGGCACATATGGTATACAGAGCAATCCATGCCTTAGCTCAGGGAGGCAAAATACCCCCTGTCTCAGGACAGATGTTTAGTGTGTCCCCTCAGTGATACTTCTCCCAACAGATTTCGGAAACTGTCCAGTGTTTCAAGGCTAAAGGGGGAGGCAAACAATCCCTTCTTGGCACTGTGTATTTGCCCTGGCCAGATAAAACATTTGCCATGTTTTCCTTCAAGTGGGGGCCAAAAAATCATTTTTTTATCTCAAAAAATAAGAAGTTTTGGTAATAGTTTCTTCTGACTCTCAATAAAAGGAATACAACACAATTTTTAAAATTAGAAATATTGTTACCTTCTGGTATTCCTGTTTACTTAAATAGTATCAGTTTATTGCAGTTTATTTATCTTAAAAAGAGTGAGGAAGAATGTCAATATATCAAAACCAGAAAACATCACTAATATTGCATTATTGTTCAATAGTGTATTAGTGTTTAAGAGTGTACAGTATGCTAGAGACTAGTAGCATTTGTTCCTTTCAACATATTCATTAACAACCATCAAAATAAATAAATAAAATAATAAAATCCAGATGTCTGTAAAAGAACACAGCAGATTCAAAAACTGAATCCATGTATACACTTTTGAAAAACTTGGAGGCTAGGAGACTCTTAAGCACTGCCATACTTAGTATCTCTCATTTTATTGGTAAGCACTGTCATACTTAGTATCTCTCATTTTATTGTCAGTATTGACTTTGGATTTTACTTGCCTCATCTTTTCTCCAGAAGGATGCAATGCAAACAAACTCCCCAAAACTAACACAGGAGGCTATAGAGATTTTTTTTTTGTAGCCTGTTAAAATTCTAAAATATTTCAGTAATTTTAAACAGCTAAGTCAGCCTGGACATCTTTCCATCTACCAGTCTTGAACTTCAGAGTTATCTGCCTTAGAAACAGTGATTCTATTTGCCATAATATGCTTTATGGCCAGATTTCTATAGGACCTATTAGCCACACTTATAAGATTACATACATACATGCATACATAAATGTCAAATCAATAACTGTAGTTTTCTGTGTAGCTTCTTCAAATAAAATATTTTTTCATGGTTGCATAGAGGAGGTGCATATTTTTACAAAATATCTAATGTGTTTATATTTAAATAATAAAACCATAAATCAGTTCATATATTCCCACATGTATGTATTTTTAGCACACAATTATAAAATTCCCTTTACTATTAGATAGTATTTAGGTTATTTTTATGTATTCCAATACTTTGCAAACCTCACCTTTGAAATCCTCAGATTTTAAAGAGGCAGTAGGCATAAGGTCTGTATTATTTAAACACTGTAGCCTTTGAGGCATCCATAGTACAACGGTGTTACATTCTTTGAGATCAAAAGGCCAGCAGTTCTGGAGTAAGCACATCCCTTGTGGATTAATTATAATGAAATTACTCATTTGGAACACTATGCCAGAGCTTTGCACTATCCAAGATGCAGTAAAAATTTCATGTGAATGTTCTTTACACTGGAAGAAGTGCTGCAGTGGCAAAAGATGTTTTATTTATAGCAACCCTGTCTGTAGAGGAGAGGGAAGAGCTACTGCACATTTTGAGAGCCAATATTTTTACTGTAGCATGTACTTTTCCTTCAGCTACACTACAGCTTTGATGTTTAAAATAGATGAACATCATAGGAAGAATAAAAATGCACTTAGCTATTATCTTCATAGCCCTCAACTTTGAAATCTGGAAATGTCCCTTTTAAAAACTATTACAGACATTTTTACTTTGAACAAAATACCTGAAAATAAAAATGTCTGGGCTTTCTGAAACATACTTCAGAGAACAATAGCATTCTTGAGGATTCATAAATCATCCCCAATCTGGTGAAGTTGTTGGGAATTGCATCAGACCCAAGTGTACTTATAAACAGGACTGGTAGGTCTGTAGGCTCACATGGGGGCTCCTCGTCTTTATGGCTTGGGTCTGTGCTCCTGGTATCCAATCCAGGAGTAGTCCAGCTTAGCCTGTTTTTTTAAGTTGTTTATGCAACTCAGCAAAAGTTCAAAAAGACAAAAAAAAGACAAAAAGCAGAACTTGTTCAAACTAATAATGTACTACTATATTAGTATAGTCAATGGATGGAACTGCTTCAAATAGCTAAGGGGAGCATGGAACCTGAACTGAATAGACCAAAAGTAGCATGCTGGAAATAAGATTTAAAGAAGTATCAGAACAAACTAAATTTTTCCATCTTTTAAAATCTCTTTTTCCATTGATTTTATTTTTGGTTTGGAAAGGTTGATTCCTCTGCAGTCTCTTGGACCATACAGCACCCCGGGCTCTTATCACATTCAACTGTGGTTGACTACTATCACACTGGAATTAGGAACCAGGTGATAAACCTTTCCAGTTAAAGAAGAAAAATTTTGAAGAACAGCTGATATATGAGAACTATGCCATGCTTGACATGATGGTCTTTATTCTCACACTGTTTTATGATTTTTTTTTAAATGATGGGAGGATTTCTCTCTTTAACCATAGGGTCTAGGTTAACCAATCAAAACAGCATCTTGTGGCAGAGAGCAGTGCCGAGTGAGGGTCAAAGCAACCTTCTCATTAGTGCTTATTTGTTATTTATAAACATGGCTGTGCTGTTCTGTCCCTCCAGCAGTAAATTCACACTGGAAGCCAGAGGCCACACGCCACACCAGGTCACTGACACCAGAGAATATCTTCATAATATTTGAATCTTCATTTCTTTAATTTAGCAAATTTTCTTATATTTTTTCTCATTTTCCTGAAAGGAAATAAATGACTTTACAACAAGTATGCTAGTTCATCCCAAACTCTCTAGAAATGGTAATAATTGTTTAAGGAAGAAGTCCCATGTAAGACTTTAGAAGAACCCCACAAAGCTAAGCATTAAGATTAGCTAAAACAAAACAAACAAACAAACAAACAAAAAAAAAAACCAAACAAAACACCAAAAATAAACAAAAAAAAAAAGTTAAATACAAAATTGATTTTTCAAAGGTCTCTGTAGACAGAGCCTCTGTTAATATAAATGCATTTTCTCTCTGTATTCTTTGGATCTATTTATTCTATCCAGGCTAACACATATGAGATAGATCTGATTTCACGTCCAGAGATCCAGTAGGGACAGCGAACCATTTTATTAACATAAATCATTACATTAAAGTGGGTGAAACACTTTTGATTCCCAAACATCTATAGATTTTATCCCTATCAATGGACTCCATGTTAGAAAATTGGCTTTTTGAGAGCTAGGAGTAAGAGATGATTGGAGTGAGACTGTACTAAAGATTCTATCTACTGAGACTGGTATTTCTACTGATGAACTTAAAGGGTATCATAAAGCAGATTTTCACATTTGGAAAGATTGAGGTGACAAATGTGAGGTGGCAACACAATATTCTAAAGGTGACCCTGCTGCTTGGATTGTTGTGCCAGGATCTCTGACAATCTCTATCTTATTTACAAGAATTTAGAAGCTGTTGGAAGGAGAGGTTGTACAAGATAGGTTCAGATTTCTTAGACTACTCATTTTAAAAATCAGCATGAACCTTGATTGTAAAAATTTGGAGATCCCAGCTGAATGGTGGGTAGACCATTAAATTGAAAGATTTATTAGGTTAGAAATGAAAAATATATTTCATTTTTATCAGGTTTCATTCTCTGTTTGTATTGAATGATAATGGGGTACCTTAAGTAAACTAAAAGCAGTCCTAGTATTATGGATGACCTTCCAGAACTACAAGCACATGTATACAGTGAATATGAGACAGAAAATATAATTCATATTATAAAAAATTCAGAGGAGCTGAGTTTCTGTAATTTCAGTTTAAAAACAAGAGAGGCCTATATTCTTCCTAACCTCATTTATAACTATCCCACCATTCTTAGCGATGCTTTTACCGATTTCTATCACTTTAAATCACTTCTCTCACACCAGCCACTTGTCACTTAACCATAAGAAATGCAGTGTTTTCCTTCAGCTTCCTTATACTTGTGAGCATGAACTTTACTATATAAGGTGTGTTTTATGTAACATCAACTTCAGCAGTTTTGACAGAAATTCCAGCAGATTAACTGAGTTATGTAGGAATAAAAATTCCATATAATCATATAGGATTACTTGAGATGAACAGATTTGACTTGCTTTGAAGTCCAAATGAACACACTCAGCTATGACTGTGCCTTCATGAAACTTTCATCATCTTCCTCTTGGAAGTACCAACTATTCTATAGTTTTATTCAAGACTTCTGTGTAGCTTCTAAGACAATGTTAATGCTTCAGTGAACCATCTACTATCATTTTACTTCAAAGGAGTCAAAAAAATAATTCCAAACTCTGGATCTTCTGATAATCTAACAACCTCTTGCTGTATAAATGCATTGCCAAACCTATTATTAAAGCCTCTTTGGAAAATTGATCTATTGGAAACAGAATTTTGTTGCAGAAGTTCATCTTAGTTCATGATCCCCATGATAAAGCCATCAATGGGTTACACCAGCAAAAGTCCCTGTCTGGCTTGTTAAATACCAAAATGTCATCTGTTTTTTTGGTAATAAAACTTAGAAACCAACCCAGAACTCTTCTCCATACTGTTCTCTATAACATACTTAGGAATCAATTTAAATAATTCTACAGGTATGATGGTTAAAAGTATTGAGGTACAACTAAACTTAGAACAAGACTTATTTGCACACAGTGCTCCTGAGAGCAAGCACATTATCCATTTTCTTTATTTAAAGTGGTCCTAGGCTTGTTTTAAAGCCAAAATACATCTTATTTTTCCTAGTGGTATCTACGGTTCCTCCTCATGAAATAGGACACGTCAGCCTAGGAACTGCTTTTCAGGATTAAAACTTTATTCCTATGGAATTTTGGTAAGCAGATCCTGAGAGTTATGCAAAGAGGATTTTAAACTATTGTGTCATGGAGAGCAGTGTAGAAACACCTCAGAAAGTACTAGTGTTGGCATATTCGTGCTGCAGTATGAGAAGGAGGGACTTGTTAATATCCAGAAGTAACAGACTCATTACCACAGAAGTTTGACTAAGCCTCGCCTGCTATGCTCCTGTCTCAAAAGGAGCTTAAAGCTCTTTACAGTCTGATCCATTGTATAGAATGCCTGAGAATTTAACCCTACTCTAGCTGAAACCAGTACTGCACTTGTAAGAATATTTTTTATCTTAAAATCAATATATGTGAATGAATCATAAGCTCAAGATGTTCCCATTCCAATTGGTTGTCCCCAAACTTATTTAACGTGTCTCAGTACTGTTGGTAAATTTGCTATTGTGATATTTTGGAGGAAGAGGATAAAGGAGAAAACAGGCTTGGGACAGCTAGGGGGTGCTCTGGATTGAGGGTGGCTTCAGGGTTTCAAGGAAGAGAACTTCTATTCTTTCTCTCAATTATTAAAATAATTTCTTCTCAGGATTCATTAGTCCTCTCTACTTTCCTTAAATCTATCTCCTTTTTCACATAGCAATATTTGTTGTCACCACTTCCAATTAATGTGTGAGAACGGCCCTCCAATTGTCTTTCATTTGCTTCCTAATTTGCTGTAAAGAGAGAGAGAAATTCTCTCATTTTACTAGAGAGAGAGGACAAGATAAAAAACCAGAGGAGAGAACACTAGCATATCCCTTGTTAACAGGTTAAGTAGAAATCTGGTTATGTGGCAGATATTATAGGAGAATTAAAGTCAGCTTTTGTATACATAAGCAAAAGCTGCCATTCCCTCCTGTCTTCTCTGTACTGCTGGATTGATGTTTGGGCATAAATGATCACAGTTTAGGAAGTGACTGATGAGTGAGACCCATAATTTAATGGATGTTGCTTCTGTTTGAGTGAAAGAAAAGCAGTACCTCAGGACAAGTTGAAAAAAAACCAGTAGCTGCTTTTAACTAACAAGCTCTGGGGTGAAGGACAATGAACAGTCATAGCTGGCTTGGGGTGGGTGCAAACATCTGTTTTACCACTATTCTCATCTTTGTACAGTAAGTGAAATAAATACAGTGGCAAATAACATATTTTTTCTAGAATTACATGCCTACTACTGGTTATATTGTACAGACAATGTTATCCCTTCATAAGCAGAACTGTGTCAATAGTACAGTGTAGCTAGAATAAGAATTTTTGCAAAGGATCTGTGTGTAAGGAAGTAATCTGCTTTATGCTGCTAAGTAGCTCCTCTAGCACACTGACATCCTAGCCTCTAACCAGTGTATTTAGCTGTCATATTCAAACATGGAGTTTTTTATCTCTATTTAGGGCTTTGCAAAGGAGTAGAATTGCAGTAGAGACATACTGACACCAGGAGGTTATCAGCATTACTGGTCAAAAGTGGATGAATGCAGAAGTGTTAAAACATCTCAGAAAAGCTTTTTAAAAGTTCAAACAGTAAACAAAAATGGATGTACCACCTCCCCCCCAACCCCGGATGTTCACTTTCATTGCAGATTTTTTTTTTCTGATGTTCTATTTTCAGGATAGATATCCTCTTGTTCTTGTGGATTTCAGGCTTTTCAGCTAACCCTGCATAACACACAGTCACAGGAATGAGGACTTTCCTTTGATAGTTGCAATAAAGTGCAAAGGTATTAACAGAAAATTCTTTGCAGGAATAAATTTGAGGATCCATTCAAACAAAAGAAAGGTGCATGTCTGAAATTCCAAATAATAAAATATTACAGAGAGGTGATTCTCCTCACTTACAGTATTCTTCTTTCTCCTATTTATTAAGATGTGCTGCAACTGGCTAACTTTTAGTACATCTGTTGAGCCATTGTTTCAGCTGCTCCCTCTTGCAAAAGCAGGAGAGATCAGCTTGAAACTATTATGAAATGTGAGCTCTGTATCACTACAAACCAGTTTTGGAAAAGAAGATTGTAGAGCACATGCTTCTGTGATGCACACAATCCAAAGTCTGCCCTGTGGAAAACACATGGCATTTGTAGATGTAATTAGACAACTCTTCAGACCTCTTAAAGACTGAAGCAGCAACAATCAATCAAGAAAACGAGAATAGAAAATTAAGTGTACACATTTGTGAGATGGATAGAAACTTTTGGAACTTAGGGGAAAGTTTACACCTCCTCTTAAATTTAGGCTTGAACACAACCAAAATATCAGGAAATCATACTGCATTTCTTTGTTTAGAATTATAAGTGTGAGGCTATGATATTTTCTTTAATATCAAGTGCATCTAACTGTGTCATGATCAGTGATAATCCGGGCAGTGATCGTTATTGCTTAAGCAGCAGGGAAGATGAAAAAATGAATGTCAGGTCATGAAGTTTTATCTCAGCTAACCAGCTTAGCAAGATAAAACAAAAAATATGCATTAGTATTAGCTATTCTTGGTGAGTGGAGGTTACCAGACTTAGTGATAAGACCAAATATTGGTGTGATGCACCAAATCCGAGTTTGGGTTGATTAATGTATGATACAGGGCTTAGAGTATTTTCTCCATAATGACTTGGTTGTGTCTTTGAATACTGTTTTGTAAAAATATGATACCTTTGGTGTTGCTCACTGCAAAGCATTGTTAGGCATTATGACCCCCTTCTTTTGGCAGGGTAAGCTGAAATGGCTCCGTCACCTGGAGTTAAATTAGGTAATAAAAATGAATGTCAAATAGCTTTGTTGGTTTCTGTAGGGAATAAATATGAACTATTAGTACCTGTCAAAAACATGAGGGCTAGAGAAGGGCCAGACAATAGACAAACTCTGATTTCATTGAAATGTGGTACATTTTTGGAGGGGTTACCTGCGCTGCAGTGCAGACTGTGCAATCATGTGGCCTTAATTCCAGCACAGCATTATTTTGGGGCATTTGTGCTTCATAACAGTTTAACACATGGATTTAATTCCAAGCGCTAGCCTGAACCCTTCCTTTGCATTGCCACTAGGTGGGGAGGTCGGCCTGCAGTTTGGAAAAATCTGTGCCTTTCCCTGCGTGGGGAGTTACAGGATCCATGTCCGGGGGCCGGCGGGCGGGGAAGGGATGCTGCGGGACTGGGGCTGGTTCTCCCAAATGTTTAAACCCACTCTGCATGGGAACCCAGCGTGAGCCTGCTGCTTGAGTGGGCTTAAGCTGTGCAGTTACTCCAGCTTCAAGTTAATTCTGCCCTTTTTCCCGATGAGTTGTGAGATTTTAAACTCCGTGCATACAATTAATCACAGTTTAGATCCTAGTAAAAAAAAAAAATGAAAAGGAGATTTAAAGTTCACTTACTTTTCCAGCAAAATTTCTCTTACATTTAAAATCTCTGCTATACTATTCTTCTTCATACTTTCTCTCATTAAAAAAAAAAAAAATGCAAATAAACAAGTAGAAGAGTGGGATAATTCTACACACAAAACTAAATACTAGCTGCCTTACCTAAAATGTCTGATCTTTATAATTTTTAGAGGCAACCAAACCTTCAATTATTCCCTTCATCCTCACTCCTGCCATCCATTCTTACTCTTTTATTTATCAAAAAGGCATGTAGACACCACATTTCCATTTCTCATTCCCAATAATGATCCCTCATACTTAATGAAATAAATATTTACTTTCATTTTAAATTATAAATATAATGAGTATCCCAACTACACTTAGAAAAAAATTTGGAAAAACATAACACTGCTTAATTGGAAAAATTTTGAAAATTCAAGTTTGGTTTTTCAAGTGAGTTGGAATGTCATAAATGTTGGCTAATAGCAGAAATATTTATATGACCATGTAAACAGTGATGCAAAACATAAAATGAAGATTAATTTTTCTGCCTAAAAGATTAATCTTATAAAACGTAAGAAACTTGCAAGGAAAACAACAATACAGCAAAGCATCTGTATTCTGAGAATACATTGTTTCTAAATATTTCCTTCTAAGTTATAGTTTGCTGTACTTATTTGTCAAACTCACAGGACAAAATCCAAATCGTAAACTTTAATCTCCTTTCCTGTCTTAATTCATGCCTTTATATATATGTGTAGTGCTTTTTCCCATTTCAAATGAAAAAGCTACAACTTTTTTTTAAAGCTACACTGCAGATCTCTGCCAGGGAACAGCAGAATGACATCTGATGTACAAAGTGCTGTGAGAATCAGGGGAAGAGGTGTGTGAATGTGTTCTGGGTTTTTTGTTTAGTTGTTCAGCCTGTGTTTTATAGATGTTAAAAGTTAATCAAAAAGGAAAAAAAAAAAAAAAAAAAAAAGGAAAAAAAAAAAAAAAAAAAAAAAAAAAACAAAAAACACTCCATTGGTGGATTTTGGAGTTTTTAATTGGCCAAAAAGTCATCCTCAATAAAGAGGGATTTACATATTAAAATACAGTCATTTTCAAATTCATTAAATGATATACTCTCTGACTAGATGCAAAACTGACTGAAAAGAACAAAAAAAATATCAGAGAAAGAGGCAAAACCAAATTCAAAACATGTACATTGTTGGGAGAGAAAGGAAAAGCATGAGCTGGGAAAAGCACTGTGTGTTATGGTCTGGTTGACAAGGTGGTGATTGGTCACAAGTTGGACTTGATGCTCTTGGAGGTCTTTTCCAACCTAAGTGATTCTGTGATCTCTGGTAATAAGGAAAGGAACTGTGGTCAAGCTCATACTACATAAATACACAGTGTTGATTTTATTTTTTAATTTATCTTTTTAATTTTTGAAGTTGTTTTCTACCAAAAACACAGAGGCAGAAATACATTTCACTGCTGCTGCTGTTAGCTTAAAGATGAGATGCAGCAAAGGGTTTCTGGTCTTACTGCTGTGGGAGACAGGAAGGTTGTCAAACTTTTTTATATAGAAAGCTGTCTAGCTGAAATTCAACCAAATTGATTTTTACATTTGAGATAAGATGTGGATAAAAATCAAGCAAAATACCATAGTCTTTCCATGTGTTAGGTATCTCTTCTCAAAACCAACCTTCCCATCTAATGCTGCTTCCCAGATTTATCTGGGCATAACTAAGTGAAAAGATCTTAAATCTGAGTGACACTTGTGTGAAAAGACACTCATATATTTTACAGATGACCACTTGCTTGCATTGGAGTCTGTACATTTTATAAGCGTAAAGAAGTTTTTCTCAAGTGCTAAATTCCACTGTGTATAACTTTCAGGAAAACTGCATATTGTTGATGGCAGACTGGAAATGGAATTCTTGACTTGCATTTCTGTGCTGAAAGTAAATGAGCAAACAAAATTCCCCACAGCTCTGAACCTATATTGATAAATTATTCTAAAATGTGGAGAATTTAGAGAATGTAACTGTAAGTTTTCAGGTTTTGGAAGGGAGGGGTAAAATGTTACATCCATTGTATTTTTTTAGTCTATCTTTTTGGTCTTACATGACTTAAACGCTGTGTGATATAGATTTCTTAGGTCCAGATGAAAGAAACCTCCTTTTGCCTGTCTTCCTTTGAACCAACTGAGCTATATATGCAGGATTTAGATCTCCAGGATTTCTATAGTATCATACTGGAGATCATATCCTCGCTCCCATGAACATTTGCAGCCACTGGGTGGAGAACTTGTCTAACAAAATATCTCATAATGACAGAGTGAAAATCAATCCAGCTTTACTTTGCTGGCTGGGCAAATTTGTCTAATACAGGTCATATATTAGGCTCTTCTTTTTCAGTGGTCAACGTGGTTCAATTTCCAGCTAGGACATAATTTGCACAATAACCTGAAGTTGAAATTAATACTCAGAAACAAGCTGTACTGGGCTTAAGAAAAATCCATTAAGCTGTCTGCATTAGAGGAAGAAGCTGACCAATGGAGTTGAAGCACATTTGTTATACTCTAAGAAGAAAGTTTCAGACAAATATCACAGGAACCAGGATGACACTCCAATAAGGTAACTTTAGGTTTAATCTCAACTGCAAATACGAATATTATTACCATGATTTATTTGTAGTACTATCTTGTCTAAAGGAATCAGATGAGATCAGAGCCCCACTGCGCTAAACACTCTGCTCTTGTCTCCAGCAGAAGACTGTACCTTCCCAGTGGAATTTGTGTTTAAGTAGAGAAAAGTAAGCATTATTTGGAAGGCCAAAGAACAAAGCAGAATGGTCCAAAATCACAGAGCTGGTAAGGGACAAAGTTGAGGACAGGATCCAGGTTTCTGAGCTTTGGTCTTGTCTTTATAGAATCATAGGATGGTTTGGATTGGAAGTGACCCTAAACATCACCTAGTTCCCCACCCCCCTGCCATGAACAGGGTCAAGTTTCACTAGACCAGGTTGCTCAAAGTCCCTTCCTTCCTGGCCTGGAACAGTTCCAGGGATGGGGCATTCACAACTTCTCTGAGCAACCTGTTTCAGTGCCTTGCTACCCTCTTAGTGAAGAGTTTCTTACTATTATCAAATCTAAGCCACTCTCTGTCAGTTTGAAGCCATTCCCCCTTGTCCTGTGTGGCCTTGTATTCTTGTTGCTCCCAGCCTCCATGACACTATGGCTTTCCAGTGTCATTTTGTTAAATGAAATTTCAAAACACAGCATGTGCTATTTCAATATTTGATATAATACAGAGTTTTTGTGAAATAGGGAGATCTGTGGGGTTCTGGTGGACCCTGTTAAGAACTAGACAGCTTGAAAATTATTACTTTTAAAATAGATGAAGCTCTCTGGATTTTAGTCAAAATTATCTCCTATATATTTCTATCACAAAAATCAGTGAGATGGGGTTACAAAAAACTCCATATCATTGAATAGAGTAAATTATTTATAATGTTAGGATATTGCTATTGATATACTTTGATTTAGGAAAATGGGAATTATTCTGGGCTAGATTGCACCAGCTTTACTCCCGTTTAATGATAACTTCTGTTGCAAATCATCCCAGTGGAAAACATAAGCAAAGTACTATAGAAAAAAAATGTGGTCCTGGTAATAGTGGTGGCAAAAAACTTTGAATGGAGTTTGAAGAGCAGCAAATTTCATTATTCATTATGGGTAACGTGAGCTGGCTTCATGTGGGTGCCTAAGCAATATCTCTTGATGTTCTTGTATATGTGTATGCTCCAAAACCAGCATTATCCAATTAACCATTTACTTGCTACCCATCTTGCTGGACAAAGTTCCTATTCCTAATGATTATTCAAACAATGAGTTTGTGTAAGTAGCAAATAGACTGAATATTCAAACTCTTGTGTCTGAATAAACCAACACAAAATCCTAATTGGTTCAGATCAAATAAAGGCATCTCTGTTTTTGCTCATTCAAACCAGAAACTAAATTATTTCATGTTGTGCTAACCAGGGTATTTGTATTAGGATAACCAAAGAGAAAATAATAGTTACTGATGTGATGTATTACTGGTGGAAATAATGTTGCCCTTTTACCTAACAGTCCAGGGAGATTAAACTGATTTTCCCAGAAGCTTAAAACCCAAGTTCTTCTCTCTTCTGAGAGAAGTATCCTGGGTCCTGTGTTTTATTCACCTATTTAACATGGCATTCTCTCATATGAATGGTGTTAAAGTTCCCAAACAGATATTTAAATATTCTTTGCTCCTAGTATAAAATAGATATAAATTTAATATCCAGTGGCCAGAATACTGATCTGAGCCTTGGGAAAGCTGTTGTCCTTTCACTGCCCTATGAATTAGAATAGCTGAGGAAAACTCCTGATTTAGAGCTCTGTCTTCCACCAAGTGGATTTAAATTTGGAGTTTCCCCAAGAAACTGGAGTCTGAAAACTGTTAATAGATGAGGGCTGTCTTGGAGAAGCAAGATAGAAATAAGTCTCTTCCCACTGTCATCGCAATATATTCCCTAGGAGTTTAAGTTATGCAGTTATAAGGAGGTTCTGTCTCCTAAAAATGTAGAAAAAGTGGTCATAAACTTTCATTACAGAATTAAAGAGAATAGGTCTGTGTTCAGCCATAGCTGTGTGGCTGAGGCTGGTGAGTGTAAGTATTCTACCACATCCTCTTAACCTCACTAACAGAACAAAAGTTGATATTCCCATGTTTTCCTTGCTGAACTTAAGTTAGCATATCCTGCCTTTCATGTACAAGGACCTTTATTTTAAGTTTCCTGACTTACACAAATAAGGAGTAAGTGGAAGCAGGGAGGGAGGATGCAGGGAGAACTTTCACTTATGGTCCCCCAAAATAAATTTTGGAGGAATTTACCTTTTTCTGTGGAAAACTATAATGAAGAACATCAAGCTTAGTGTTCCAAGCTGGGTGGTGAGAAGGCTGCCCATATTTGCAAGTACTCACACCTGACTTAGGTGCTGAACCAAAGCTAATGGCAGGAGGCCTGTGGCCCCTTTGAAATCTGTATGTTGTTATTAACTCCACTGTGGAATGAATTTTTTTCAGCTTGTATTTTGGACTGTGCAGAAGAAAGAAATGTAATCAACTCCTGGCTTTCTGTGCATGTTCAAACACATTCCCCTTTTCCCTCCCCAATATATAGTTGTCACAGTGTAAACATTCTGCTAAATATTTCCTCCACCTGCTTCAAACAATTAAGGAATCATCTCTTAACAGGAAAAATAAATGTACCAAATGTCACTATGCCTCAGGGGGATTGAAAATGATAAAACAAATGTTGTAACATTCTATTTTTGATCCAAAGGTAAACAAAAGAAATGATGTGTGCACATGTGTATACACACAGATTCATTCTGTTGGTCATGTAATCCATCATTGAGGCTGTTGGTTAGGGGATAAATTACAGTTCCAACATATTTTCCAAACATTTAAACCTTTCTCATAAAATTATTTTGGGCTGAAAAATATCTCCTGCTCATTCTCAAGCCAGGTCTCGGAAGTGAATTTTCTTGGAAGGGTTCATAAAAAAATATGTTCAGTGGTTTTATTTTCACATAATAACTTTGAAATACATTAGTTGACATTTTCCAGATGCACTTTTGTGCTCAGGAGCTCAAAAGAAGCCCTTATTCAGGAGATGGAATAAGTGACAAAAAAAAAGACGGGAAATTTTTACCTTTAACCCTTCTCATTGTTACATGAGAAAAACAATTTTGTTCTAATAGAAACACTCTAATATTTTTTTAGGCATAAATCTGCTAGTTTTTATTGTCTCTTTGTTAGGGCTAAATTCTGCAAGAAAGTGTAGATCAGTTCTTTCTAGTAAAGAATATACTTTTTTCCCCAGGAAATTAGGTCTAGACTAACTAGGCCTTTCACTGGTGCAATGCATAGGAGGTGGTTCAAAGAGGAAGGGAAAGAAATGCCTCACTGTTTTCCCTTCAGAGCTTCCAGGAAGTGATCTTTTGAATTAGAGATGAAACAGGAGACTTGCGGAGAGCTCAAGCTCTGGATCGTGTGTTTGGATGTCTAAGGAATTCAGATTGCTATTTAGATATTTAGAAACCTGGAGGCCAAAAAAAGAGGGCTAGCTCTCAGCAATCCTCAGAACCTTATGCACAAAGGATATTTGTTACTATTTTTCTCGTAATCATTTATTAGACACATATATTGCTTTGTGATATTACACTCTTAGCTGTTTTAGAGGGGAGCCTGTGTATGTTCTTACTGCTTCCTTCGTGCCTACTTTTGTGTCCAGGCTTCACACTATCAGCTAGCCCTGGGATAGAAAGAAATAATCTATAACAATCTCTGTGTGGATATCGCAAGCTAATCTCAGCATGAAATAACTGACAAATCATTTGACTTGGAGACTTCAGTTAATTTCTAGATCCATTGTGATTTTGTCAGGCAGCTTAGGATACACTTGGATTAGCTTTGCAAGGGTTAATGCAAGCACTTGAAACATCTTTTGGAGTATTGACCTGCACCAACCTCCATAATGTTGAGGCTACACTGCTGCTCAGGGTCCTAATGTGATAGAAAGAGCTAGCTCAGGGAATTCTATGCTCCAGTGCAGTCTGCGCCCTAGACGTGTACTGCCTGCTTCTAAAATAAGAGTAAGAGGAATAGCAGGGATTTTGTGAGGATAAATATATGAATGATCATAAGATCCACAGTTATGCTGAGCCATAAGCCTGCCTAGACAGTATAGGAGATACAGTCCTGCAGAGTAAGAGTGTACAATATTGTTGATGCAGTGGCCTTCCTTTTTGGTGCTGCTCCTGGCTAATAGCATTTAAGCTGCTGACATTTGAATCAATAACTAGTTATCCCTTTTCAGAAAGGAAATAATTCGATAATGGAAATGACAATGAAAGCAAAGGTGGACTCATCTGGCAAAACGAAAGCATTGTTTTTAGTGGCCTCAGCAGAGTCCTCAGTTTCTGCTTTCAAAGTTTCTGCTCCTGTTCTCAAGAGACAGTTACCCTTTTCCTGGGTGCTCTGCTTAAACACTGACAGAACTTTTTCAGATGTTAGATTTGATTATTTTATCTGCTCAGAGGACTTTATCAATCTGTCTTATTTTCATGAAGAAGGTAAATACATTAAAACTCAATAACATTGGTAGATTTCTCTACCAAAGAGCAGGTCTTTGATGCCATATGCTGGACTCCCACACTTAATGATTTTGAATCTATATGCTTAAGAATGAGATCAAAACAGGGAAAAATAGCCACTTGATTTAAAAGGGTCCAGTCAAAAATTCAGGCATCCCCAGCTTTGTCTAGTAATCTCCCGTTGAAATTAATGAAAGTGTCCCTCTGGCTACATGGAACTTGCACAGAGTCCATATGAATCACATAGTCATTTCTTT
>WBNO01001449.1:0-23679 GCA_013400575.1 Peucedramus taeniatus
GAGAGAGAGAGATACAAGAGAGACCTGAATCTGGCTTTCTCAGTTTTTAAGTGAATGCCCTAATTACAAGGCTGTAAAATTTTCTGCAGTCAGAATTGCTCCTCTTTGTGGAGTGAAAATGAGTGATGGATCTCCATTATGGATTTTGAAATGCAAACTTTTTTTTTCCCAATATTGAGAAGGAATTAAATTTTTCAGTCAATAGAAAAAAAAAATGAAATAAAATAACAACAGCAAAATACCACAACTTCTATTATGAGAGAAAGGTAGAGAAAATAATTACTTTGTTATCTTTTCTGTCACAAAATCTCAGTATCATTCATTGGAAGGTTTTAAGTTCTTTTTGGTTTGCTTTGATTGAGTATGTGTCTTGGTTTAGTATTACCATTCAGCATTTGAATCAAAGACCATTAAAATACTATCCTATTTTGAACTTCCATTTCTTGCAATAGATTGCCAGCATCTTGAAGAGGTAGGGTATCAGAAATAAAAACAGCTGATAAACTTAAAAAGAGGAAACAAAAAACTTCACACTTATCCTGGGGGAGGACAAGGAAAAAAAAGAGAGCCCAGACAGATTCTTAAACACCTTTGCCTTTTATTTGGAGGATACTCTATTTAACTTTCCAAAACTGTGATTATAAAGGCTTGGGGCAGCAATATTTTGCTACTTAGAACTTAGTATTTGTATAGTGTATTTGTAATACTCTCCATGTATTTAACTTTGCTGAGTCCATCTTCTTACCTGCTTTTCTAGTCAGGAGGTGCATATATCTCCTTCCATGGGAACAATCTTTATACCTGTTTCATTTTTTATTAATCTTTTTACTCTGATTTCTAGATTTAGGGACTCAGGAAGAGTGGGGGGGGGTGGGTAGAGGATGGTTGGTTAGTTGGTTTGGTTTTGGTTTGGTTTGGGGTATTTTAATAAACAAAAGGAAACTGTCAGAAATTGAGTTTGATGCTTAGAGCTTGCAAGGGTGGTTGCTCTGTCTCCTTTCCCCAGCCTAGTTTTTAACCTTTGTCTTTGTTATTGATCTTCTAAAAATTCTTAGCACATAGTCTGTACTATTGGTATAGAACCATACAAAATTGCAGCTCAAAGTGAATTACTAATTTTAAGTGAGATTTCCTGAGTCTTTAGTTCAAGAGTTCTTTTGAACAGGGAGGATTTTTTTTTATGAGGATCTGAACTAAGCTTACTACTCAGGGTAATATCAGCTCACAACTTGTTAGTATTCCTTGGACAGGTAAGGATGGACAGCATTTCTTTCTGTCATTCATGTAAAGGCATGTATGAGTCAACCATTTTACATTTTTTATAAAGAGTAACTGCAGCCTTAAGAGAAGACAAAATTCTCTTGTGGCCCTAATAGCAATAGTTTTAACCAGTAAATTAAGCAATACAGGTCTTATTAACTTATCCTGGCCTCTTACTCATTTCACCAGTGAATATGCTACTTTCCATGTTTTCTTTGTTGCCAGATGCTGACATCACTTTAAAAAAAGCAAAACAAAACAAAAAACAAACCAAACAGGAAACCATACTTTTTCCTTGTCATGAAATTAGTTGTGCTAAAATTCCTTCTTGTCAATTTTTTTGCTCTTTCTTAAAATTTATGTTTAGATATGAAGATAACCAATTTACACAGATATACAATGCAGAATTAATATATGCAATTTCTCTATGCTTATATATTACTTTTACAATTCTATTACTTGAAATTCCATTACTTAGATTATAAACCTGGGTGACTAGAGGTAAGACTCATGAAATATAAATTTATGGCAGGAAATAAGAAAAATCACCCAACCAGGCCCTAGTAGTACATAGGGTATTAATTTAGAGCATGTTTTAAGTGATGTTCATAATTTATTTTTATTAAGTATTAAATGTTAGGTTGGTAAAAAATGAATACAGATAGGACTTAAACAGCCATGTAGTTTAATCAAATGCTTCATATTTACCTTCATCTTAAGTGAAATATTTTTAAGTAAATGTTTTTCTACATCTTCAGTTGTATCGTCTTCTCACTTTCCTCCTGCACCCCAGAAAAGGAGAACTATATGGTGAAAAATATATGCTGATAGTGCATGGGGTGAGCATTAAGGAATAGTTTCCTTAAATGTTTTTATATTTACTTGAATATGGACTTGCCTTTGCTACAATGTTTCCATGGCTGCTGCTCTTAGAATTTGATTAGCATTCCCTAGCATAAGTGCTTTTGCTTACAAGGCATTTTTAACTAAGAATTTTGCTGATCTCTTTATATTTATGCAAAATATATTGCAACAAAGTCTAAAAAAATAGATACTGGAAACTCGGTAACATATTAAGATAATTGATTTTAATTGCAAAATTACCAAACAACTTTTGCAAATTAAGTTACATATCATATAGAACTGTAAAGTGAATTAATTTATCATGATTAATGACAGTGAAAACCACATGAATTAATGACTGACCACCTACTTCAGAACATTTCTAAACCAAAGCAATATTGTGCCTATTGACTAATTCTGAATTGCACTTTAAGTTCTAAAGAAGGGTAAGGTCATTAACAAATGACTGAAAGCCAAATGAATTAGATATTAAGTGTCTGGCCAAATGAGCAGCAAGTCAATTTATTGGGAAAGGTCACTTTAAAAACTCAGTTACTGCTTTCAGACCTCATCAACAGCTTATACATCATAGGTGTCCTGCTAAGCTGTTGTATTAAATAGTTTTCAGGTAGGATATTCCTTTATTAGAGTTAGATGAATGCTTTGCTTTCCTGATGAGAAGGTCTGCTGTTCAATTCATTTCACTGCCCCTGAAGTGGCCAGGAATCTTCTTGATTCTGCCATAACTGAGCCTGATTGAAGATCTTATAATAGCACTGAGCTCTCTGCACAGAGATGTACAGCAGGGGCTACAGAACAGTGTGACTTAGCACTGAGAAGGGAAAGTATAGCAAAAGGCACTGGGTCAAACTTAGACTACTGATAGAAGGGACTTCTATACAAGTTGATATGTCCTGTATTTTGGATCAAGGGTTTAAGAGCAAGCAAAGCTGAGTCTTTGCCTTATCCAACTCCTCTAGTTAACTGAAATTCCTGACTATACACAGTAAACATTGATTAGGCAAAAATTTCCTGAATTACAACAAACAAACAAACAAACAAACAAACAAACAAAAAAAACCCACAACAAATCAGCATCCTTTGAACTTTTAGAGATTCATGAGCTTAGAGCTATATTTTCTGTAACACAATACCTTAAACTATACTGGGTCAGAATTGAGAAAGCATCTAATTAGTGAACTTTAAGGTTTAGTTCCACATGCCAAACTGTTACCTCCTAACTCTCATAGCAGGCTTCATCTTCACCATTGGATTATATTAACAGCTAAATGCCTATAGTTATTAGCAAAACAGAGAATCTGAAGAGGAGACAGTTTGAACTAGCTTAATGATATCATAAGGTGGGAAAACATCACAAGAGCGTGTCTAATTCAGTACAGAAAGGTTTATAAAAGATACCATTTCATGAAGATCCTATTTCAAATCTTTGCATCTGCTGTGTCAAAGAACAGGCTCTTAAATTTTGATCCTTAATCAGTTTAAATGAGTCTCAGAGAAAACTGTAAACTAGTCCTTGAACCTTTCAGCTCTACACACGCACTTTTCTGAAAGCAGGTGTATAAAATCTCTATTAAAATAAATCTTAAAAAAAATTTGCAACCAAAACTGTAATCGAAGGAAATTGAAGGAAAGTTTAAACGTGAGTATTTATCTTATTAGGGTGCAGCAGTTACTTGGGTAACTTGTTTTTGTATTAGCAAGAGTTGCCTTCACTCGCTTAATAAATCTTAAAAACAAGCCCTGCAGATATTTTTGTTGTTAAGTAAAGATATGTTCCAGACATTGCTGAACAAGAGAACTTATCCCTATTAGAACTAGATTAATGCTGCGCCAGTGAGAACTAGATAAATATCTTGTCTTCAGTGGTTAAGATTCTGAGCCCTGTTGGTCCTGAATAACCAGAAAAATGAAGAACAAAAACTGGTTTTTGCCAAGTTAACTGTCATTGCAAGTTAACCATTAGAGTTTATAGAAGGATAATCCAACATATTGATTTCCAACATATAATTTTCTTGGTTTTGCTTTTTTCTCTCCAACCTGTAAGAGGTTGCTACTGCCCCTTTTTCTGATTATCATCTCTCACCAATTTACAGTACATTTTCAGTTTTGGAATGTTTAAAGAACTGTGGAAACTATGTACAAGTACAAGGGACTTCCTGCTCAATTTAGATTGAAACACATGTAAATGTCTATACAAGATACAGAATATTTCTGAAAAGAAAGGGAAACTTGAATTTCTTTCCACAAGAACCCATCATCCTTTATCACAGTGGCAGATTTTCTGTGCTGTTCCACGCACTATCTCCAGTCTATAATTAGTTGCTTCCTTGCAGCTGCAGCAATGGATGTATGTGCTGTTTTTGCACACAGATGTAGGGAGATGGCTCAGCCAGTACCAGGCTTTCCCTTCCAGCACTGGGTTCTCCAGCAGGACGAAGGGTCATGCTTATCACGTAGGTAAATAACAGAGAAAACTGTCTTCCATGATAGATACAGACTTGGACATCTGCTTATTCCCATTAATCACTCATGGGGGCTGAGAGGGAAGTTTGTGACAGGCCAGTGCAAGTTGATGACTGAGGGAGGTGAAAGTGAGTTCTACAGCTTGAAATATGCTGACTGTTTCAGAGAGAGTGAGTGAGAGAACTGCACCAAAATATTTGACAGATGAGAGAAAATTAAATACAGGAATATGTTCAAATATTAGCAGTTTCAAGGCTTTTCAGCAACTTCTTATAGCTCTATTTGGATATGAGTCTGAAGGGAAACACCAGTGCTATATAGGGTACAGAGTTTTGAAACTCTTCCCACCAGTTTATAATGTGTAGTTCCTCAGTCATATCCATCTCACTTTCCTTACTTGCTGAAGTTTCTCATAATTATTTTCTTAATAGTGCATTATGGCATGTGAATATGCCATAGCTTGAAGGGAAGTATGTAAAGTATCAGCTCCTAGGAGCCCTCTGACAGTAAAGAAATGGCTTTGAGTTTCTCTCCTTTTGGGGATTGTCCATAGGCTTATTGGAGCACACAAAGGGTTATACACATTTGGGTCATCTTCGGGTGGAATCTGTTCACCTGAAGTGGTTTCTATAGAAAGGATACTATTTTTTTTCTCCAGTTCTGCAAAAAGTATAATAAAAGGATGACTCAATTGAAAGTGTCATGCAATTTACTGCTCCTTATTCATGTAGGAGTGGTGGTATTTGATTTGAAGTTTTCTAGTTTGGCTCAATCATAGCATACATTGGGGTTTTGTGATAGACTACTTTCTAATGGCATCCCAGAGAAGCCTACTAAATTTAATGTCCTGACCAACTTGTGAGGGTTCTCCTATTTATGGCCACATTCCCATCAGGGGTAGGTGGAATGTTGCTTCTTAACTTGGCTGATGCCAAGACACAGTCTTAAGTGCTGTTATTTTTTCAGAAAGCACATAAAAGGAAATGCTGTTTGACTGAAAAGCCTGAGACCTACAAGTATTTAGGGTTCCCATTGTCTGTCTACTCAACCTTGTTTATGAGCAAAAATCCCTACACATCTTGTTTATGAAGACAAGAACTTATTGTTAGTATAACTGAACAGAAATCTTAACAGTCTAATCATAGCATCATCTGTTTGTTTTCATTGTAGGCCAGTTTTATGTTTGAAAAAACATTTTCACCCTTTTGTTATTTCTTTGTTGGGTTGCAACTCCATGTTACACACAAATGTACCACATCGCTACCTTTAAAATATGTTAAACACCATTTTTTTGCTCTCTTTGTTCCCCCTAAAATCAGACTTGTGGAGCTCCAGGTGTACATTTCTTTATCTGGCCATTGCTGAGGTTGTGCCCCATCTCTTATAATCCTAGGCCTACAGTCCTCTGCATATTCTGCATAACTTCCTAAGACACCACTTCTCAAAGCCTCTCCTAACTTCTGTGGCCTACATTAGCCAATACTACTTCATTTCATTAGTCCTAGGTATCTTGTTCTACACAAAGTAACAATTTCATTCTTATAACTGCATAAAACAGTGGTTGGGCCGTACAAAAATAAACGGACGTGAAACAAAAGAGGATCAAAAAGAAAGGTAAAAAAAAATAGAAATATAAAATACTAACTTATATTAGAGCTCAGCCAGATGGAAATAAAGTGCAGTCAGGTTGAGAAAACTGCAGAGAATTAGCCTGACAGCCCCAGTTCTGAGGCTTGTTAAACTCAGGACCATCAGCTTTAAGTTTTTATTACAAATCACATAGGATTTGGGAATGTACAGATGTTACCTTTCTGTGCTTCTTCTCTGTTGAGGGCATTGTAACTCACACTGTCCTATGTTTCTGTCTGGAGTTGAATGTTACCAACATCAGAATAGAAGGTTCCAGGGATGACTTTTATTCACTCTTTTACAAAATCTGCATTCGGAATGCAGGGAGGGAAATATCCATGCCTAAAACAAAACTCTTTCAGAGCCTGGCTCTACAAAAATCACAACATAAATATGTACATGGAAAACAAATCTCAAAGAAGTGCTACTTAAGTAACCTTTCTGTTTGCTGTTTTTCCAAAGGAGTCTACCAAGAATTTAATCACGTACTCACTTTTCATAATAATAAGCTCCCTGTTGGCAGACACAGGAACTTACTTTCCCGAAAATAACCTTAGGTATGGAAGCTGCATTCTTTTTACCAAGTGAGAAAGCTGGAGTTTGTATATTGCTGCTGGACAAGTGTTAAAATGAATCTAAGCCAAGGACGGAAGGTTTCTTGCAGGCACAAGTAAGATAACATGTAAGAGGGCCTATTAATACATGTAAAGTCCCAAACATAAACTCAATTTTTTTGATCTTTAGTGTAATATTTAAGGAAATATCAATTGTTGCAGTTTTGCTAACTGCATTTTTAAGGAGAACTTATTTGGTGGTCAGGAGGAAAAATATTTCCCAGATTTCAAAACGACTCTTCACAACGTACTTCTGTACCCCACTCTCTCTTATCCTTTGCTCAAAATTTAGCAGACTTTAGACTTTAGGAAAGGGATTTGATTTTTTTTTTTTAAATTAAGTTTCAACTTTATTGGGAAGAATTCGGCAAAACAGAAATGGACCACTAATCAAAGCAGCTGGCACTAAGATTCTTGTATTTTCTGTGTCCAAAATTTGGGGATTTACTCCAGCCAAAATTTAGTTTGCCACTGACAACACATAATTAAAGCCATCTGAAGGACTCTTCTTTTGTTCAGCATCTGTCCTAATTAGGTATGGGAAAACATTTGGTGCAGGCTTGGAGCAGAGCTCATGTTTCAGCTTTCTCCCAAAGAGGCTTGGTCACCATGAACAAAAAACCAGTCTGTGGACTGAGCCACCACATGCTAAGTGGGGACGATCACTCTGAAACACAACACTGTGCCAAACATAGCTGCAGCCAGAAATCCTCTGCATTGTAGAAGATAAGAAAGCCTAAAATTTAAACCAGAAACAAATGTTTGTTTCACCATCCTAATGTTTTTCTTTTGAAGAGGCCGTCAGGAAGAGAGACATTTGTGCTGTCTGCATCTCCCCAGGCAGCATCCTGTACTGACACAGAGCACTTTGGCTACCTCAACTTTCAGTTCAAAAAAACTTCACCTGCTGCAAGCTTTCTGCTTCCTAACAGCTCATTTGTCAGGAAAAGCTCATGCTCAGCTTATTAGCAGCCCATTTTTACGGTCATTATCCATGCTTCCCCAACATCTGGCTAAGTGTTGTACTCCAGATTGTGGCTGTTCTGGGAAGTAGTTTTAGCGACTTAAAAGGCTGTTTAAGTCATGTTTATAATCCTCCCTCTGTCTCTTATCTGTGGGATGATTCTGGGGAAGAGGCTGTCTCACTTCTACCTTTTGCATGCCCTTAGTCGACCCTGAACTGCTCTGAGTAAGGACCATCATTTTATTTGTTCCCGTGGCCTAGCTAAGTGGGTAGTCAACCTCAGATGAAAGTTATTTTTTGGTGACAATTGCCTAGCAATACAGTTGTCCTATTGTCTCTGCCTAAGTGGTTCTGTAGTGCCTTAGATGATCTTGTAATGAGCTGGAAAGATTTTATTCAATGTGTGTTCTTCATGCATGCCATGGCTAGCAAATAACTTTCTCATGTAGAAAATATTCTGCAGACTTAGGACCAGGTTTAATTCTACATAAAAACTTCACCAGAATGCCTGAATATAAATTCTACATCATTGATTTTTATATATATTTTAAAGGAAAAGAGATAAAAACATTGTTTAAATTATGAACAATTTCTTTGTCTTCCCAGGAAAAGGGTATCCTAATTTTCTGAATTCTTTGAGTGTGTAATCTTTCTTATTTCTATTTCCTACAATTTAACCTTGTTTTCATTTAAAGTTTTTCTTCTCTTTTCAATAAAGAAGATGGAGAGTTCAGTTATGCAGGTAGCAAAATACCCATCTGCTTGTTAGGACTTCCAAACTGCCCAATAATGCTTTGTCATTTCCCACCCATCAGTCCTTGGAAATGGTGCTCTTCCAAATGACAATACAGCAGAAAAAAAATGTGATTGAAGTCACTCGACTCACTGAACACATCCGAGTCTACCAGCAAGATGCATCTGAACAGTCCAAACACTAAACTGCCAATTGAGACACTGATTGGCACAGCTAGCAATGATTTCTGCCCAACCTGCTTTTTGACAGCCACAAACTAGCTTTCCTCTCTTGATTCTCTTGCTTTCCTTGTCGTCTTGCTTACTGAACTTTGGGTTGTACATAACAGCTGACAGGTGTTTTCCCAGGGGTGATAAAAATGTCCTGGCTCAGTCATTATCTGACAGTTTTCAGGCTGTCCCACACCAAGGGAGTGATAGATGGGCTATAAGACAAGTAGGCAAACAGTTGCACTTGGCACAATTGCAGGCTTTTCTGGAGGGGAGGAAACAGTCAATCTCACGATTGCACTCTGCCTGACACTACCCAACTATTTGCAAAGTGCATTCAGAGTGTTCAGACAAGGAATAGGGTTGACTGGCAAAAGCTGAGCAGAAAAGGCTAAATGTCAGGCTCTTTGTGGTACCTCTGTAAGATCCTGGCAGATGAAGTGAAGTCTGGAATGCAAAATGACAAGAGAGTGATGGAAACCAGGAAGAAGGGTGGCAGTAGTGCTGCAAAGGGTTATTTTTAAAAACTTTTATACCAATTGGAATCAGTTCTGATTTTTAAATCAGACATTAGATTAATTATTATTATTCACATTGTTGAATTTTATTAAAAACATTAAGAACTTTTGCAATTTTTACAGAATAGGACTTGTACAGTTGGTTCTCTCTACAGAAGATTTTCAGCCTTTTTAAACTGAGGGAAGATGATTTCAAAAACAGTTCAGTGTTAGGAGAAATCTGAGTGCATGGGTGGGACACATTTTATAGTAACATGCAGGAAAATGCACAGGAGATGTGATATATTCACAAGTTTTAAAGCACGATCTCTCACAGCTTACTTATATATATCCAAATTGGTGACATCTGCATAAACGAGGTATAAAGTGGGTGGAAAATTGCTTAAACTGCCGGGCTCAAAGGATGGTGAACAGTGGTACAAAGTTCAACTGGTGCTTGGTTACTATTGATGTATCTCGGGAATCCATAGGGTTCATGCTCTTAGTTTTGATATGGATGGAGCAGAGTGTCCTCTCAGAAGTTTGCAGGTGGCACAGAACTGCTGATCTAGGATGGTTGATTCACTGCAGGCCAGGACTGATATTCTGATGGACATGGACACCATGGAGCAACATCCTGGCAGAAGCCTCATGACTGAGCAAGGCACCAAGCAGCGTAAATGCTTTTATGTTACATTACAACAGAAATTGTTGGGCTGGTTTTCAGAAGCCTTAAGCAGACTTGCCAGTGCCCATACCAACAAGTCTGGTGATAGAAACACAAGCACCCTTTCTTTCTTATTTTGTTTTCAAGTTGTAATTTTTATCTACATTCCTCTAGATTTTGCTGCAGTAATATCTTCAAACATTTTGACATAATTTATAGACCTTTAAGTTGAAAGAGCATCAGAAGCATCAGAAAAAAGAGAAGTAAAAACTAGAATAAGAAATTAAGAGTTGTAGGACTAATAATTTAGAGATTTTCTTCCTAAAAGAATAAACCTTACTCATTATAATAATCCCATGAACTTCAGTGACTTTCACTAGGAGTGGAAGATGGTAATATTAGGATGAATAGATGAAAAGATGGTATAATCCTGTAATTTGGAATAAGACACAACTTGAAGAATTTTAAATTGGTAGTCTGCTTTCTAGGATGCAGAACAGAAATACTTCACTAACATAGAGTGAATATCCAACAATTACCTCACTTTTGAACTTTGAGACAAGACTGAGGAATTCCACTGGTTATCATTCTTGCCCAAATAACTTTGCAGTTAGAATTCAAAATTTCTGAGAAGGCATAGCCTTACCTATTAATTAGATTTTGTAAGATGTGGGTTTTTTAAAAAAATTAGCTATGTTTTTATCTCATTCATTACTTAATTATGGATTAACTAAATCTTTTTAAACTCACACAGAGTTTAAATTCTATATACAGATAGTGAAGATTTATTATAATGCTAAATACTATCATGGCTGCACCCAGCTAAAGATAGAAGTGATCTGAATTACTCAGTTATTGGTTTGTCCCTGATTTTAAGATTACAGATAACCTAATCCAATCTGAACATGGTACGTTGCAGGCCAGTTTTCGTATTGTTATACTGGTTTCTCATCATTAATGCAGAGTGACAGACTAATAGAGAGTCAATTCTAATAGAATAATATATGCTTAAAAACAGAGCTAAGAATTTAAAATATAGTTTCAATGAACTCCAAACACCACCCTGTTGAATGTGTTTCCTGAAGATCTCTCCCTATATCCATGTAGATATTTTGACTAATAATAAATCATATCAGGTCAGCTGGCACTGAAAGTGAATTTATCCACTTTAGGAAGGAGAGGAAAAGTGGGAGCTGTTTAAAAAGTAAGCATAGCATATCTTAAATTACGAATTTTATTTAACCTAAAGTTACGTACATTTCTGAGTTGGCTTGAGATCTTTTTAGCATCTGGTGTTTTACAACATAAACTGATGGATAAATGAATACAGTCACAGCATCCTAGACTTCCTATATAAAACTTGTTCAGAAAATCTGGGGAGAATTTAAGACTCAGCTGTTATTATCATAACAGTTCCAATTAGAAATAATACTGACTTAAGACTCTGGGTAATAAGCTTGAGCTTCTGAAGCTCAAGCAAGAGGCCTAATCTTATGTTGGTAGTTACTAAATAAAGGAATTCTGAAGGAAATTTAAATGTTACATGTGCTAAAACAATAGTTGAATTTAAAAACTAATCTCAGCTGAAAGTGGGCAATGGGCAATATAGGTTAATAAATGATCTCAAATGATGGTCAAAAGCAAATGCATTAATTGCAATTGCCACTTATCTTTGGACAACTAAGACAGGCATATTTATCAAAATAATATTAGGAAATAAAATGGGCTTGGAGCCATAATATCTAAATATTTTTTTCAAATTCATGTCCTAAAGTTCACAGAATAAAATTATCCTAATAAAAATCTGATTTTACATACATTTCTGAATGTTTTACATTCTCTTTGGTTTAAAGAAAGCAGTAGTTTTTAGTTTATGACCAAGAAGATGGAGCATGTGGAAACAATACAGGAGGGTGACAGGGTTCCATAAGGTTAATGACTTAGAAGAGGTAATTCATCCTTCTCTTATCGGGCTTTGAATGGTTATGGCATTACAAATAATCTGTTAGTATGTAATTAATTAATGATATTTAATTTGGGCTATAAAGAAGGTAAACTGTGCATTTATCTTTTTCGATCAATAATACTCCAAGTCATGATATGGTTTGAGTTCAATTTTTTTAATCAATATTTGTAGTAAAAGTTTTTAGATATCTTTCATATGAGAGTCTTTGATCTTCCTAAGACTTCTAAATAGGTTATGGCACTTGCAGAACTTTAGATAGTGCTGTCCTCCCATGGGTCTTGTTTCCCTCTTTCAACTCCTGGCCTTGTTCTCCTAACCTTGGTGCTACCGCTCTCTTCTCGCTCCTGTGTATAGAGACCAAAGAAAAGAGCTTCAGGTCTATGAGTTTGGAGTCCAGCCTTTCCTCCCCGTCTTTGGTACTCTTCCGTCTTCATGGAAGTTTCTGCAGTTTCATCTTATCTTCTTATCTATTCATACCTGACAATGTGCTGCCACCCTCATTATAACTTTAATCAGTTTGAAGATGTCATTTGAAAAACAATAATGTCAATTAATGCTCAGTATTCTAAAAATTTTATTCTAGGAAAGCACTATTTTATATATATATATGTGTGTTATAAACATATATCTTGAAGAAAGAAGGAAATTCTGTTTTTTCAGTGCTCAGAAAACTGTTGCAATGAGAGTAAATGCTGTTCATTATTTTGCATCATAAAAGTGAAAAGACCTAACTAGGAAAACAACATTCTGAAATCAGTTTTATCTGTAGTGATGCCTGTATAAGAAAATGGGTTTTATGTGCAGCTTTGCCTTATGATGCAGAGTATTTTACAAAAAGAATTAAAGCTGCATCTCTGTTTTATACTGAATAAGACAGAAAGCACACAGTCATTTGTTTGTTATCCTTAGTCAGTCTGCATAGTAGGTCACAGTCTAATCAGCATTATTTCAATGTGCCATCCCTTGGGCAACAGTCACTGAATTATAAAATAGAATAAATAAATAAATAAAAAGGTTTTCACCTTTTAAGTCTTGATCAAAGGATGAAGGGGTTCTGCTGTACCTTCTAAATTATAATTATAAATTTTAAGTTGCATGTTTATTCACAAATGTTCCAGTTAAAGTTTTAAACATTAGAGGGTTGGTGTTTTCCTAGTTTGTGTTTCATTTCGGGTTTTTTTTTCCCATTTATTTTTTCATTGTTGAGTTGGTTTTGTTTGGTTTTTTGTTGTTTTTCTTTTTTCTTTGTTGTTGTTGTTGTGGTTGTTTGAGTTCATTTTGGGGTGTTTTTTTGTTTTTTTTTTTCCTTAATAAGTATATGTCATTTGATTTTGTAAGAAAAAAGAATAAAAATAAATATTTTATCGCCTGCTAAGACTATAGAGCTCATAGGTATTGTTAAGTAAAATGGGTAGTGCTAAGTGCATTTATAGGTAGGGCCAAGCAAAACATAAATGATTGCAAAATTTCACAAATTTGCCAACTCTCTCACAAGGCTGGTGAGAGGAACAGCAAATATATAAAGATGTCACATTGCTGTTCTTGGTTTTAGAATGACATATCTAGTACAGAATCAGTGTAGAGGAGTGAGGGCTTGGATGATGTAATTCTCAGACTGTAAGTGCAGTGTACAACTTACATGCTAAATTTGAAAGCGAAGGGGAAGTGTAGACAAACCTTTCCTTGCAACACAGACAAATCAGAATTGCTGAATGTCTTGCAGAGAAGTAAATTATTAGTTAAAGTGTTGAATCCTAAGTTATTTTTGCCCATTCATGAGTCTATTTTCTTTCTTTCAATTTTTTTTGGTTTTTTTTTTCTTCATGAAGGCCAGGTTACCCTTTTAAGAAGAAGACATAGTATTGAATATTACACATTGTCCACCTGGAGGTAAAACCACATATAAGCAAACCATGAAAGACTGACAGACCTGCAGTGTCACTGTCCTTATGGTGCATATAGACATTTTACTTGGAAAAATATGAGAATACTAGCTTCTTGAATTTCTGTCACTCTTCACTTTTTTCATCCTCTTCAGAAAGCAGCAGATAAAGACAGTGTTGGTGAGAGCTAAGTGATATAACACAGGGGTAAGTGTGGGAAGTTACAGGCTCAGTTGTGCAGACCTTCCACAAAGCTGTGAGATGCAGGGCAGCTGGTAAAGTTACAGATGTGATAACCATCCACCACAAGCTTCACAAAGTATCCAATGCCAGTGAATAATCCTTTGATATCAAAGCTGGCTATTCATTGCACACATGCAAGGAATCATGCAAGGACATTTCTCGGCGGACAGAGGTGGCAAGAGCCGTCTCAGCCGAGCCTCTGGTGACACTCAGATCCCTGCTTAGTCTTCCCTTAAGAGAAGGCTTCAGCCAGACATTATCTGGAAGAATCTGGGCAAAAACTTTTCAAGGCTTTCGTTGAATGTGGCTCTGCTGCCACTGAACAGGAAAACAAGGTGGCTGAGTCACTGCTTTGAGGGGTGAAACGGCCTTAAGAACACTATCTTCCTGTCTACCCTGTGTGTGCTCTGACAGGAACAACAGGGTATGTGAGGCAGATACCTTTGAGAACATAATTGACAGCTTTGAAAGTCATATTCATACTGAGTAGAAGGAATTTCAAGGTGTTCTTGTACAACATATACATTTGGGGATATGTTTGTGTCAAAATATCATTTCAAGTAGATCTTACTGCAGTGAAAGAACAGGCCTTTGAGAGTGCTCTGTCACATGGGAGTCCCATCAGTCCCCTATTCTCTTGTAACTGGAATTCTCTATCCATCAAAAGAAATGGATGTTCATGTAATGTCACAGTGAAGTTTGCAGTACCAGTCAAAGGCAAAATGTCCATGTCTATAAAAGGCAGGTTTCATCATCTAATAAGAGAGACTAATATTTCCCTCTTTGACAGAAAGCTAGAAGTCATGAAGAATTCTGTGTAGAAAAAAGGGAGACTAAAATACTTAAAAATACATAGAGATTCTTGAATTCTGAGAGGCACCTCTGTAGTAAAGCTCAGTAAAGTTAATTTATAAAACTCTTGTTATTTCCAGAAAAGAAAATCACTTTGAATGTGTGTGTTGAGGGCTGCTGAGTTTGAATAAAAAAAAAGAAAGTAGGAGATGAAAGAGGGGAAGGGAATAATTCATTAGCAGCCATGATTACATTTAGTCTGTGGTGATAATTTGTTTCTTAATTTTGTCTTGAAATTACTTGAATGAACCATGCAAGGTAAAATGGGATGAAACTAGGATGAATATCCAGAATACTTGTTCCAAAGATGAAGGACTGCTGGGCTATGGCATGTGGTTTTGTCTGTCGTAAGAGTCATTTCCTCATGACTAGATCATTTGTCTTTGTGGCTCCTCTCCTGGACCTCAGAGATGTGACAAATGTGAAAGAGAGCTCTACAGAATTTCTACCTTCTTGTTCTCTTACCAGTTCTCAATCCATATGAAAAGTGCAAGTTTCTTAAGGGCTGGGGTCTGTAGCAATGGGCCCCCTGTTGACAGAGTGACTAAATTATCCTTTGTCTCCTTAAAAAGGAAAAAAGCACAGAAGCTTCTTTCCTCAACTGGCAAAGAAGACACCTCATAGGACCTGGGGGACTTCACCTCAAACTTAAGGAGAGCTAATTGGACAGAAGCCAAAAAGTCCCGCCTAAGCAATTTACTAGAAAAGGAAAAGAACAAAGGAAATAATTGCTTTTGTGGGTTATTTTGCCAGGAGCAAGGACCTCTTGCACATAGCTCGGGTTTTCTCTATAAAGAGTATTTTTTATTTTGTTCTTTAGTAAACTTTTCTGTTTCCAACACCACCACTTGAGCCATCCTGCTGATTTTATGCCATCTGAGATAGTTGAGCTATCTTGGGTGTGATATATTTCTCCGAGAGCTTATAAGAACTGGCTCGAGGAGATACATATATCAGGGGTCCATAGAGCCATGTTCCTCTTCCTTCCCCTTTTCAGAGTGAAGCTTTATCTAGAGCCTTCCCTGTGCTGGGGGCAGTGTCTGCCTCCCACTAGCCGCAGACTTCACTGCCTCTATGCAGTCCTTGCATCTGCTCCTCACATTGCTATAGGACATAAAAATCAGCAGCAGAAGTAAGGTGAGAATGAAATATAACATCTCCCCTATCTGGTAGCAGGATTTTTCAACTCTTTAGTAAATGTAAGTATGTAGGATCTTAATAACATGGAACGTTTTAATGAACCTACTCATGGTAATGATGGTGTTTTTGCATCTGTGCTGGAGACACATTCCATTTATAGAACATCTACTGAAGTGTACTACAAAAATTCCAATAGAAAAAAAAAACATAAAGATTGATGCTGGATTGTTATTGGAATCATGTCTGTTTTGATAAGAGAGGGGCCAGTGGCCCTACTGTGATAATGTTCCACAGCATGCTCATAATGTGAGTGTTAAAGAGATTAAAACAACCATGCATGCACGCTGCGTTTTGTAAAATATTAAAAAGTCACATATTTGCATATTATACAGCTGGTTGCAAAGCTATCAATCATCACATTATCTGTACATTGAGGATGATAAATGGCTTTCATTCTAATGAGAGAATCTAATCACATGGAGAAATGAAGAGGGCACACAGCATAAACGCTTTGGATCTGAAAGCTATAGATTATTATTAATATTATACATTTGTCTCTGATTTGGAAACTTCTGCACTTTATTTGTACACATGCCTTTCTATAGTCATGATTTTGAGAGAAGGTCAGATAATTTTTTTTTATTCTTAATAAAATTACAACAAAAAAGCAGAAAAAGGTTAAAAATATTAAGCAACTTGGAATCAGCTTATGTGAATTTCTCTAAATTACCTAGGACAGACCATTTATTTTCCATCCCTGATAATGTGGCAGCAGAAAAGGAGACAAAGGTTAGGAGCAGAAAAGTAGAAGCCTCCTACTTAGGTATTTGTGTAAACTATCTAACACAACTCTGTAGCAAATGCCTCTGCACTATATTACTTGCCTGCTAGATGAGAAGGTGAGGTACTTCTAAAAATGTTGCAAATTATAAACTCTTTCATATAGCAGTAGTGATAACTAGATAACTATAGTCATTAGACATAATGTCAATTATTACATTTAGAATTCTCTTATGGTCCAGTTGGAGGGAAGTAAGATCACCCAGTATGAGGTGAAAAAGAAAAGGAACAATTTTCTAACAGGATGCAATGGGCACAGACACTTGTGTGGGAATGGAGAATGTGGAAGAAGGCAGAGTGACAGAAACATTTAGACACTGAGCAGCTGCACAAGTGAGTAATTAAGAAAAAAAAAAGGGTATTTAACAAAATATTTGTATTTCTATATCTAACTTTCAGAATTAATTTGTGACTTTACATTGTTTCCTCAATGTATTTAAGGTTTTGCTAAATTTTACATTTAAAAAAAACAAAGCAAACAGCTGTCATTCAATATGGGTGAAGTCATCTGGTGTCTTAGATCCTGACCTGCAAAAAAAAAAGAAATAACTTTCAAGAGAGAGGAAATTAAAAGTTACTCACATCAAGTAAGCAGATGTTATCTGACCACTAATACAGATTTGCCTTTAAATTTGGGGAAAATATATTTTAGGTATTTTTTTCCATGTATGCATGTTTCAAAAGATATTTAGATTATAAGTAAAAAAAAGCAGAATTTGAACATCCCCTAATTTCTGTCACAACTTCCTCAAAAAATGTATATATTAAGTATAGGAGAACTAGATCCTCACAGAGCTAAATCTTTCCTTACAGAAGATATCTTTATTCAACCATATGTCTTTCTAATGTATTTCTTGACTCTTCAGTTATAATACTGCAGCTGTGAAACACTCATTAATATACTGATGCTTTGCTGATGTGTTACTTTGGAAATACAAGATGTTGCAGAGTATCTACAGTATTTCTCTTTGAACTGCAAAGCTCAGCAACATTCAGTTCAGAGTTTTTACAAAAGCACTCACTTCTGGTTTTTGTAGTCCCAAACAGGGTTTTACCTGACACACTTTAAAGGCTCTTGTGGCTCAGAGTCTTTATTAAAGTGTATCATCATTTTTCAAGTATTACTTGAAAAGACATATAGAAGATTATAACTAGTGAATGCCTACACCACAGAATCTGTTCTAAGACAGTATTTTCTGATATGGAAGTTTGTGCAAGGATGATCAAGGAGAGGAGAGCTGCTATCCCATGAAATAAGAAATATGCACTGATTTGCTTTTCCATTCAAGAAACAAATCTCCATTTGCAATGAATTTTCCTAGTTAAACAAAAGATCATAAAAAAAATTGCATAGCTTTCTATTGTTAAAAAGGGAATTTGTACTACTACTCTTCATATTTAAAAGCAGAGCACTTTTTTGCCTGACTTGAACTGAGTGAGGAGGCCAGGAAGACAATAATGCATGTACAATACATCCTGTCTGTAAAAAAAAAAAAAATAAAATTTACCCTGGCCTTAAAATACCTTTTTGTTTGCCGAGGATCTGCATAGGATTTCCTATGTGTCTTCTCATAGGAAGAGTATGAAATTTAAACTGAAATGAAAAAAAACTAAACAATAAAAATAGACAAAGAATGACATTCTGTAAATCTGTTACTCTCAACTCAAGCAGCAGCTTCAGTCCTGAGGTCTCTTTATCTTGAATATAACCCATGTTTTTTTGACCCCTGGTCAGTTACACTGATCTTCAGTACTTGGATTAATTTACAGAAGGGCTTAGGTGATGCCACCACACAGTGTAGGAAGGGACTTTTTCACGGGACAGATCTCTCCAAGTGCGTACAGAAGTGTTTCTAGGTATGAAACACAAATCTTTAAATGACAACAAATCTGGAGCATTAGAACAGAGTCGATATAAGCAATTGGGAATCTAGAATAAGATCTGAAACCTTTTCAGTTAAGTTGTGACCTTCTAATCTGCTTGCACAAAATGTGTGTTATTTCAGCCTGTAATGATCTCTGCTGAATTAGTCAGTACATCTCAAAAAGATGTTTTGTACAAAAGGGACAAAAAAAAAAAAGAATAAAAAAAGACCAGAAAGCATTTCATTTCAGCAGTTTGACCATGGCTGAATAACAATTGTTGGTCATAAAATGGGATTTTTTTTCTTTTGAAAGAGTAACAAAGACCTCAGCTGTAGCAGTGCACTATTGCAATGCAATGAATACTTAAACCTGTTTGCATTGTAATTAAGAAAAAATGTGCAACATTAGCTAACATTTATTTCTTCGATGTAGTCTTCTAATCTGTAACTGTATTGCCTTCAGTATACATCTATCCAAGGTTAACCAAAATAAATGCTTTACATAATACTCTATTATATACTTCATAAATACAGCCATGCATAATGTGCACGTGGATTTGAATGCAACAGATCGACAAATATTTTAGCCATATCATAAATTGCTGAGGGTTTGCATTAATCTGTGTATGAAACCTTGGCTTTTCAGAGCACTAATTTTTATTTAATTTTGAATCACTTAGTGCCTTCAAGATCTATTTTTTTATGCCTGTTTGTTGCATGGCTATGTACATTAGCAGCAGAAATCAATTGGCAAAATGGAACAGAGTT
This sequence comes from Peucedramus taeniatus, assembly GCA_013400575.1. Classification (NCBI taxonomy): domain Eukaryota; kingdom Metazoa; phylum Chordata; class Aves; order Passeriformes; family Fringillidae; genus Peucedramus; species Peucedramus taeniatus. The sequence goes on from WBNO01001449.1 coordinate 19,479, forward strand.
TGAAAGTGAAGACAATGAAATTGCTGTGACCAAAACCACACATCTCCAGGCCTGTCACAAGTACCAATTTAATCAAAAGAATGTGACATTGATAGCTCTTCACTGCAGGTAATACTAAAGCATTAAGAATTTTGTCTTGTAGTCATTCCTACAACCCTTTTTATGTAAGTTTCCAGTCTATTTGACTCCAGATCCAAAACTACAGACTCTAACCAATGAATTTCATTCACACAGAAGTAAATCATTAAAACTAGCTTTCCAAATAGGATTAAGTGTCTTTGTTTGGAACATGACCTTACATGCAGGTGTTTTTATTAGCCTGAATGTTTATAAGTAGATGACACAGCTGAAATAGTAAGCAATAATAATTATATATCTGGCTCCTGTATGTTAACATTCATTGCAGTAAGAGAGAGACAGTGAAAATTTTATCAGTCTCCCTGTGTTTGAAAACAACTTAATTATTTCAGAGGAGAAAAAAAAAAAGCCTGTTTGTGAAGAACAATAATAATGTTCACTTAGAACTCCACAATGAGTTGAAGGATACTGTAATAACAAAACCATTGCATTTACTTGCAGGGTCAAACCCAGGCAAATTCAGTTCTTGTGTGCTCAAGGCAATAACATCCTGATGATGAGACTGTGTTAACGAGTATGTGAAAGAGACCTCATGACCTTTCATTATTTTTTCTGAAGCTCTTGAACATTTCAGTGTACCAAGGATGCCATTATTTCCTCACTGATTTGGCTATGAGGTTGTAGTTTTTAGTAGAAAAGGTAATTTTTTTTAAATGAATATTTTATTTTAATCTATACTTTCCTGCTTCACAGAAGTCAACCTTTTCTAATAAGCAGTTAATCCAATAATTGCACCTGAATCTGTAACAACTGTCGCTTCCTGTCTCTTCAAAGTTTGGGCTTATTGAAAATAATTAAATTTTAGCACTTCCATTTAAGAGCCCATCAATGTACTGTTAAAGCGCCTTCCAGTACTTAAAAAAAAAGCGGAAAGTACTTTGGCTAACTTCTGTTCCTTGTGGCCCCCTTTTTCCAATCTTGCCTTAGAAGAAAACTGAATATGCGAGCATGGTACCATGCTTTGAGAGCTGGTAGTTTCTTTATAAACATACTGCCATATTTTCTATTACTGAAAATAAAACATTTTTGTACTTGGAATAGAAATCCTTGAAATTTCTGATTATCCTTAGTCCTTAGGGGCATTTTCTCTGGAGAAGGAGAAACCTGTCTTTTACACAAATCAATCTTCCATTTATAATAAAGAGCTTCAGTATCCAAAACTGAAAATTGATCTAAAGCTTCAAGTCCCTATGCTGATGCTATAGACAATCATTCAGCTGCTCCAGTTCCAGGCTATTCAGTATGAATGTGAGAATGATTCTCCTTGTCCCCAGAAGGAGGAGCCTTTCAAGATTATCTCTTTGGTTAACAGTGCTTCTCTATAAAGTGCATTACATCACTATAAATTCAAGGATTATCATATTAGGTATATTTATTAAATGTGAAACAGGATTCAAAGACAGGCAGGATGAAATGTTGTATAATTAACTTGGCTAAAAAATGATACATTGCCTGATTACAGCAATATCACACATTTTTATTTGGTGCCTTGTTTTGCAAAATTCACAATACAGTCTGATTTTACCTGTCCAGTTTCTAGCAGGTGAGAGATTTTTGGGATGCAGGCAGGCTGAGCACGCTTAATTTTTCTACTAATTGGTGAAGTATTTAGTACCTTGCCCAAGAAAAAAGCAGAAGCAGACCACAACAGTAATGTGTTACAGATGGGTTAGTCCCAGAGGGAATTCCAGGCCACAGGAAAAGGAGGAGAAGTGTTCCAGTTTAGATGCATTCCCCTAACTATTCTGTTTGTGAATTTGGCCCAGGAAAGGCCCTCAGAAGGTACATTTCCACTTTGAGTCTGGTTCAGTGCTTTTGGTTCATTCTTGGCAGACATCTGGTTTAGGTCTCAATCTTCCAAGAAAGGGAATTCCATCATCTTCCTGGGAAATGCATTTAACAAAAAACAAACTAAAAAATGCAATGCAAGGATCTCTTTATGCTCATTAAAATGATTAATTTTTTAATATTTTATCCAGACTTAAATAAAAATTGATTGGTTTATTGTTTAATATTTGGACATTTTATTATCTTTTTCTTTCTCTCCTTTCTAGACATTAGATATTTCAGTATTTCTCAGTATATCTTTTTTTTTTTTAATCTTTGGATCATTTTAATGTCCTTCTATATGTTGTTTTCATATAGCACTGCAGAACACAATGCTGTTCTAATGGATGCCAGACTACTGACAAACTACAAACAAAAAATATGTTCTAACTTGCTTTTTCTTCATATATGAAATTTAAAGATACAACATTAAATGTACTTGGAATTTTTTTTAAATGTGTTTCTTAGCACGAGATAATGGACTCTCTTTTCTAGACTGTGCTTTTGCCAAGACAGTTTGGACCAGATAATCCTTGAGGTCCAAACTACCCTGGTGTTCTGATACCATAAACCCCTCAAAATTAATATTATTGTCTAGAATTTAACTTCTTATGTGCAGATCCCACATGATCAGTGCTATCAGTGCAATATGAGGAGTTTACAACAGAAAATATCTGTTCCTTACAGCAGCCAGTCTTTCCCAATTATATCCTTAAGAGATAATTATCAAAGACCTTTATTTATGATACAGGTTACAAGTCAGCCACCTACATGGAATAATATATTACAAATTAGTTTAACTCTGACACGTAACATAATAACAAGGAAAAAAAAAAAACAATTCCCAGTGGTCTCAAACACCTATGGATTAGTACTTAGAAGTACTGGATAGGCCCAAATACGAAGATTCACCAAAAGCAGACTTTAACTTTAGTAAGCTCAGGCACGTTGTTGCTTCTTGTACTTTTCCTGTGACAACAATAGCTTCAAGATGACCTTTGCTGACTTTATTAGAGAAGCATTCACACTTAGCCTAAACCAAGAGGGCAGAAATAAAACACAGCCTGTTAAACGTGCAATAACGTATTTCAGCTAAGTCTGACGAAACCTATTGCTAGGTTGCCTCAGCTTGACCTCCTTTCTCATGAAGGTGTTTTTGGTGACTCATAAAGAGCTTTCACATTTAGGGCATTTCAAAGCCACAACTCAGCAGGAGTCCAGTTAAATGCTCCTCAAACAGCTTTGTGAGGCACATGGATACAACTGGAGAAATTGTAGACCACTTCAGAAGAGCTAACAAACAAGGCTACCATTTAACAAGTGATCTTTCCCCCCAGAAAAACTCCTTTTTGGAGTTTCCAAGTTGTTCATACCCGTAGTATCAGATAATTTGTTTTGCTCAGTATTGTGTTCATATGTACACTTGTGTTTCCAAGGGGATGCTTTTTCTTCATATGAATATTCTGAGAGTTCCTCTATAGCAGCTATATGCAAAGTCTCCCAAAGCTCCCTCCATGACCCTACTAAATATAGACTCAAATATTTTTAATGTATGCCTAATATTCCAGATGGAATTTTTGTTCCTGTGAAAATACTGCAGTTCTATCACTACGGTATACTCCTGGGGAGAACTGAGGTGCAAGGTGGGACAGCTCACAAGCAGCTTGTGTAGTTCTATCATATCATGCAGAAAATTACCTCCAAATGTATGGTTTCATCATCTTAGATCAATGTAAATTATCGGCAATTTTTACAGGAAAAATGTTTCATATTACAGTTCATAACAAAACCAACATCCCTCCAAACTTGTAAGAACTTCCTGGTAATGTTAAGTTCTGGAAGGAAACAAACAAAGTCTGGGACTTACATATATATCATTATGATGGCACCAGAAAGCTGCAGAATAATTGGCTAAGACTTACTGATAACATGATTTCAATGTGTTTGTGTGTGTGTCCACTTCCTACAGTTGTCTCACAGTAGTAAACTCCTGTGTTCCCAAATATTTTTTGTCCAAAGATGTCCAAAATATATATGTATATTTCCCAGACTCTATTCACTTTCCATCCAGTTGTGAACAGTCATCCTTCCCTATAATTTCCATTCCCCTCTAAAAGAAAAGGCAGTAGAGCAGCATTGATTCCTACCACAGCTGCTGGCTATTCTTTCTCTCTCTCAATGACAAAACCTTTATAAGTTGTTCTCTTCACATTAAAACAAATTTTGGCTTGAAAGA
>WBNO01001459.1:0-32200 GCA_013400575.1 Peucedramus taeniatus
CTATGCCATAGGTTAGTAATCTGCCAGCAGATTAATTACTCGTATTTGATTTTGAGGGTTGAGTACTGGTAATTATTGGACTGTAATGGCCATAGTGTTCTCTTGCAGAAATGACCAATGGTCATAATTTACCTCTGAAATGTCTCGCTTATGCCTGTGACATCAAAATGTCTGAAAACTTCATTGATTAAAACCAATGGTGCATTAAAAAACTTAGAAAAATAGCTCTGGTGTATTTCCATTGAAAAGAATGCAAACACACAATATTTTAATTAAATATTGATGTATTATTTAAATTTTTTATCTTGTTTGAATTTGAAGTCATCATTGAAAAAGTTTGTACCTCCAAAATGAAGTTCTGCGTATTATAACCTGAAAGTATGTCAGAAATGTAAGTATGTAATATGAAAAATTGAGCTGGTTTTAGAGTATTGGCTTCATAGACACTGTACCATCTTATGGTACATAAGGGTATCTTACATAAATGTGTCTTATAACATTTCTTGGAAATCCATTTATTAGATTAGGATTGGACTCATATTTTGTATTTTTAATTCCTATAGGATGATCCTTTTATTGTTGGTGTTGCAAACGTAATGTGAAAGAACAATTCTTGATTTGGGCTACAACACATTATGAAAGTGAGAATGTGAGTCTGGTCATACACTCTTCATAGTCTGGAAGGACTGAAGGCCCTCATTTTTCTGGTACTCTTAGCCCCCACAGGACTTAAGAGCAATTTACTGCTCTTTTGCCCCTGGGAAGGTATCGACTCACATTCCCAGGGGCAAAAGAGGGAAAGGATAAGGAAGAATAATGCACGCAAGTAAAACTACCATAGGATTATATTTCTTGCTGGTGCATGAATTAGTCAATCAATTTCAGAATTTAAACTGACACAGCTTAAATCTCAGCCAACATTCTACATCTACATGAAACAATCTTGTTAGGGATGATTCCTAGGAAGAACTTAAAATTTTATCAAACACTTGTGATTTTCTTTTTTTTTTTCTAATGGAAATAAAATCTGATAGGAACATCATGTAAAAAAATATTGGCTCTAGCAAAGATTTCTTAAGCATTTCAAAGAAAGGAAAACATCAGACTTATATATATATGTTATGTTTTTGCCTTCACTGAATGAAAATCAGTTTTTATACTTGACAGAGTGATACTGCAGTTTCAGATTAACTCTTCAAAAACAAATTCTTAGTCACTGTGTATTAGGCATCTACTGAACGAGTTCCTGCTTTAACCACAAATTTCAGAATAGTGCTTTTTAAAAAAAAAATCTTTCAATAACGAGGAATAAGAAGTATGACTAGTTCCCAGCCAAGCATTTGAGCAAGTATTTAGTCACATGTGTCAATATTTTTTGTGTAATGAATAGTACAGTGCTTTTTTTTCCCCATACTTGAACAATGCTTCTAGCAATCCATGACTCACAACTTTGTAACACTTTGGTGATACATACAGTTAAAGTCTAAGAAATAAGAGAATCTGTTTGATCAGCCCAGTCATTATCAGCAGATGAAATAATCCTGTCAAAACAGAGCGATGCACTTTAAAATGGCAAAAAGATAAACAGTGGACAATGTATTATTGAAAAACAAACAAACAAACAGGAACTTTATGGATGGAAGTTCAGGAAAGTTCCAAGGTGACCCTATCACAGAGAAACCACTGATGAATTAGTAATTCACCCCTAGTTAATGGTTTGTCTGCTATAAATAACATTTTATAGACGGTTAATCTTCATTTTTTCATGGTCTAGCAGCTATTTCTGATGGCTTTCAGCTATGTTTGAGTACAGACCTGGGAGATGAAAATTTGCCAGCTTAACAGCATGTTTTCATTGTAGTAGCTGGGGATTTTGGTTAAAAGAGATCATACAATTCTGTAATGACTTGGGGGAGGGTGTTCTGCTCAATTCATCCAGTGCAGTTAAGGATGTGAAACTACTGAATTTTTTAAATATTCTGTTATTCACCCACCAGCCAACACAGAATTCATCACATATGATTTTCCCTGTCAGAAAGAAGATCGAGAACTTGTCAGAGAAGTTAATTCTTAACTACTTCAGTCTCTAAATGCAGTGAGAATGCCTGAACTAGGGCACCATCTGTTCAGCTGAGGTGGTTTCTCAGCTGAGCTGTGACTCTGTGCTGTAAAGACTTGGTCAATGCAACCTATGACTCTTAACCATCTTGTGGGGATGGGTTACCTTTGAAAGACATCAGGATTTAGGCAAAAGACTTATTATTTGCCTAAGTCCTGCCCTGTCTTGGATACAGGCAGGGTATATGCTCAGACATTAGAAGCTTGGAAACATTCCCAAGCTCCCAAATTTATATGCTGTTTAATTAAGTATTGGGAAAACAGGTTTTCCTTAACCAAGACCCAAGACAAAGCAGAACTGAGTGGTGAAGAGGTTGCAGAGCCCATTTGGGGAGTTTTGACTGTGGTAGCAATAAACTGTTAAAGAAAATTGTGTGACAGGTTGGCTGAAATGGAGAATAAAGAAAAATACTGAAAAATTCCAGAAAAGAAGGCATTAATAGGAAAGGGATAAAGACCTTGACCAATGGAAATCTGTCACCTTTATCTAAGCATGTTCCAAAAGAACGTGAGAGAACCTGAGACAAGGTATGAAACATAGTCTACACTTTGACTAAACTGAAGCCATCTTTGTGCTGCTTATAGTATAGAGGGATTGCTTTCACACTTCTAGCAAAGATTTTTAATTGTGTGTGCACACAGTATGTGAAAGACTGTGTTTCATTGTGTCTGCATTGCAAATTTAGAGGGAAATATGGTAGCATGTCAAAATTTTCATATTCATTTTTAAGGAATACCCATTCATTTTACAGAAAATTCAGTGTAGTCCATAAAAATGCCTCTCACTTTCTGCCATTCCTCTTTCCATTTCAGTCTTTATTCTAAACCTCTTGGCAGGTTTGGAAGTCTACCTAGGCAAGACAGTCACTGAAAACTCTAGAACTTTGGTGAAAAATCATATCTTCAGATCTCAGTAATGCCCCAGTATGCTCATCAGCACAAGTCTACATGTGACATTTCACAGAATTTGGTGAAGGAAGGGTTTTGTTTTTAAGGGCCAATTGCTAGATGTTTGCCATATTCAGTGCAACTTTGGTATAGGCTAGGTATTAGCTCAAAATTTTGTGTGAAGGAGATGCTGCTGTTGATCTTTAGCTTTAACTGGTATTTTCTCTTTCATGTCTGCTATGTCTGGTATATTTTAAGATTTGCTGTGTTTTAAAATAGCAGGAATAGATTATTATTCAAACCATAATTTTTCAGAAACTGTGATGTAGGAATTTGACAGCAGAATCCTGTCAAATATTTTGTATTTCTAGAATATATATACAGAATCCTGTATTTATAATGGGAAATGTAATCAATGTATTGGTATTTTTCAGTAGTGTGCCTGAGAGGGTTGACTACAAGTTAACTTGAATTGGAGATTGAAAGCCTGCCTTGCATAGTGATACTGCTAGCTACTCCCTGTCACTGAGCAAAACATCCTGAACTTCCAGAGTTTGAAGATACTGGGTTATTTAAATACTTCTGCACCTTTTAACATAGTGACATTTCTAATGGGGTCAACAGAAATATGTTTAGAAACTTTCCTGTATTTTTTTTCTATATGTAAATCCTAGGTTCTTCATGTTCCTCTCTGAAAGCTCTTCTTTCTGTAGATTGCAGAAATCTAGATGATAGCATATAGTAACTAAGGTAATTCAAATAATTTTTGAAATGCCAGTTTCAGTTAAAAGAGCTTTTACATTAAATGAGATATATTAGTTATCTTTGACTTTCCAGTACTGGCTGACAAAATTCTGCAAAACAAAATCCAAGGTAATTGCTATGATTTATGCAATGAAGAATTTAGTTTTTGGGATGCCATCTTCAAATTTTTTATAACTTTCAGATTATAAACAGCTGAAAAGAAGCTCAAAGGAAGAATTAAAAATAATTTTTAGAAACATCTATTAAATTCTACAAGTGGTTTATCCAACCTCTCATATAAATAATGAATATATCTTTTCCACAGAGAAAAAATGTTGACCCCCTAGTTCATCTAGTAAAAAAACCCAAACATCAAACCCTACCACTCTTACCCCAGCCCATTTATAATTGACTATATGAGTAATAGTTTAATAAGGACTTTGTCCTTTCATTTCAGTTTCAGAACATGCTCCTTTTTTTTTCTGTTTGATATTTCTATCTAAAAGAAAAAAATCTTTGGACTTTATTTTCTTGCCACAAGTTCACATAAAATAAAATGAAACAGTGTGTTTCAGATGGGCTCTTTTTCTCTCCCAGTATGAGATGTACTAGTGTCACTCAGACATGTTTAATGCAGATCAACTTTCCAACAATTTTTGCCATCTGCCATTATTCATTGCTGCAATTTTAAGTCCTGTTTGGTCCCTCAGGTGACTAAACTGCGTACCTGTGGCCAATGTCAGAAACCAGAACAATTGCTTTGCAAGATAGAAAGCTGTAAGAAGCAAGAAGAAATCAGGTCTGAAATAGAGATGATTTAGAAGCTCAGAATGCAGATCTAGGATTGAAAACTGCAAAGGCTTTAAAAACTGTTCAGCCTATTTATTGAGATAAGAAAGTTCTTCTTCATTTTGGAAGTGCTTTTGCATAATACATTTAATTGTATTTTGATCAATGCTGCCTTTTCATGCTTGCTAGTTAAGAAGATTTTTTTGAAACTTCTTGCTGGGTGTAAATGTAGCTTTGGAACATTTGCATTTAATATTAGTAGACAATTTATCCATCAGCATCAATGATAGATAAAACCGAAGGAAAATGCTTTATGACAAAAATATGGATTTAGGAGCTTTAGTAGTCAAAGCTCTTGGAATTGGATTGTTTGGTATTCTCAAGTAATACTCAAGTACCAATTTTATTTTGGTACTCAAAGTAAAAGAGACTTTGCTTTGTTTATTTGTTTTTTCTTTCTCCCCAAATGGATGCTTGCAAGAAGACAATGTTCCAGAGCTACAGCTTTGGCCGTTAAACAAGACATTCAATGTCTGTGCCCTTATGATCCCAAGTAAAACTTTTACATGCTCTCCTTTGTCACTGAGAGTCAGTACTGCATGTATCAATTGCAACAGTATTACACTGTACTTTCGGGGGTGTTTTGGAGTCTTTTGATCTTCGGGCAGACAAGAATGTAATATGAGAGAGGTTTCTTTCATAATCTTTATCTTCATGTCTCTCCTCCATTATAGCCTTATATAGTTTGTCTTTTTTCTGCATATATTAGGTGTACATTCTTGGACATATGCTTCAGTGTAGTCATTCCTTGGCGAAAATATGTTTATTTCTCAGTAGCTCATCATTGCAGGTTTACTGGTCCTACAACACCATGAAATTCAAAGAAGAATCCTTCTGAATTTTGTCATTTTAGCAGGAGAAAAAAAATGCATGAATGTAGCAACTGAACAATGATTAGAGACGAACACACCACTTCTAAGACATCATTAATCTGAAGTCATAGACCCTTGCTCTGATGTTAGAAAAGGGAGTTTGTCACTGAGGAATCTTAGGTTTTGCTCTTCAGGTCAGGAACAGTGCTTGTTACTACTGATGAAAACTGCCTGGGCAGTGGGCATGACACAGCAGTAGCTCCTTTACTAGCTGAAAAAAAAGCTTGTGAAATCCTGTATGATGCTTGACTGGTGGATTCTGTGCACATCTGTGGAGAGATTCTATTTCTGATGAATTAGAAATGTTGTAGGAATATTTCTCCCTTTCTTCCCATGAAATGTGCAATGAGCTCACAATACCTATAGCAAATTAATATCTCTATCCATTGCTACAATAATCAAAAAGATGCTCAAGCTGTACTTGAGTGTACAAAGAAATTTATGATGGAGGGAAGTTGGGTTTTTTCTGAATCTTCTGCTCTGCCAGCTTGTCTGCAGCTGAATAGAATGACTTGCAGAGTGGTGCTAGTGTTTTTCACTCTGGAGAGCAAGAGAGGTTTGTTCTTACCTCAAAAGGCCCTTATTGAGAGATACTGCTGCTGGTAATCAGCTCCTCACAAAAGGTGTTTGTTCATTGACTTTTATCCCAGCCGTCTGCATAGAACAGCATGATTAGTTCACTCAGAAAAGGGGCACAAAAAGAAAATAATAAAACATGACAAAAAATAGGAAAAGTATTGAGATTATTTAAGATTAAGAAGAGGTTTTAATTGTGTTATGAAAATAAAAGTACATCCTATAAAACAAATTAGTTAAAAACTGCTCATAGAAATGAATTAGTAATATTTTTGTGCTTTTTTCTATTTAGTTTGGATTATTTTAAAACTAGTTTCTTAGTTTTTTTTTTGAGGGGGGGGATCAAAATAATCTGTGGATCAAGGTTTATGATCCTCCTCTTAAAAAAAAAATCTACGTAGTTTCCTACTAGGAGATATTGTGATTGACAAAAGTGTGGACATATCATTCTTTAATTACAGAACTTCAAGAGCTTCTGATCCCCCCAGAATTGTAATCAGGAGATGTTGAAATCAAGTTCTGTTGTTCTTGTAATGATACATGGGATTTTAATTCAAATTGGTAACTCATTCCTCCAGTCCCTTGAAAGGGAAGCTGGCAGCATAATCAATTAAATTTAAACTTTTCTAAATTATTTTTATTGGTCATCATTCATGCAATAGCACCTAGATGTCTGTAGGCAATATCCTAGTAGGCTTTGGGGATATGGATTTTAATCACTGCAACTAGCCAAGGAATTTAACAACTTAATGATAAGTCCCCCCATTTTAATGGGAGCTGTGTGCTAATTAATTAGTACAGGTAGTTTGTCAGCTTTTTAAGAGACACTGATAACTAGGCTGCATTTGCCCTTTGGGAATGTGAATAATTGATTAAGTTTGGCTTCCAAATCAGCTAAATTGAGAGAAGTGGAAAGATTGCTGCAGATTTAGAAAATTCTGTGGTTGTCTTTTAATAAAACAAAATATTAGAGTTTTATGTTCAGCTGAACAACAACAAAAATTTCCATTTGGTCAAATCTAAAATAGTTCATTTCAAGTATTAATTTTAAAACAGCAGTGCACTAATGGGAAATAAAAGTTTACTAAGTTTACTGTATGTCAAGAGCAGGATGCCACATTCTTTTTCTCTTTGTCCAGTAACTAACTAAAGAGGTTGGAGAGGTGAGGTTAGAGGTAAAATTAGTGACAAGACCCTTCCAGGGTTTGATGGCTTTTGCAGGAAAGATGTGGGAATATTAACTAACTGAGAAGACACAGGAAAACTCTGGTCTCTCAATTCCTTTACCAGGATATAGAGCAGTAATTTGCAGTAGGGGCAAAACAAAGCCAAGTTGTACCTTTTCCATGAAAATAAAACTGATTCACGTTTTCAGCTTTCGCTATTACACACAGATGTGTTCATGTCTATAGTTTTATTATCAGAATACAGTAGATATGGAAAAATTCCCTTTACTCTTCTTAGTTTTTCTGTAATTGAATGTTCTTCTTTTGCCATGTGCTTGATTCCAGCATATCCCAGAGCACCACTCTCCACCTTGGCTAAGGTGTTTCTTTTTCTTTCTGAAGTTTGTCTTTCTTTCATAGAATCACATCATGGTTTGGGTTGGAAGGAACCTTCAAAGATCATCTGGTGCAACCCTGCTGCCACAGTTGCTCAAAGGCCTATCCATATCCTACAAGTCTCTTCACCTTTGAGACTTGAATTAGGCTTCAAGTCTCCTCACCTTTTTTACTTTCGTTCATGAATCTATAAAAACTACTTCCCATAAGAATTTTGTGTCATTTGTCTAATGAATACTGACTTCACACCAGCTGGAATCAGGTGAAAAGCCCTTACAGAAATCTAGAAAGTCATTATGGGAACAATAATTGATTTTAGAGTAGTTTGGCAAGTCTGGAAAGCTGTAACACAGAGTCATTTGTGCTGCTAGCTGATCCTCAGATTATTCTCTTTGTATCTTATCTCACTGCTAAGAAGTTTGTTTACATTACTTCTAAGATGAGTTTTTTTTTCCTTCATGCAAATCACAGGCAGGCATAAATATTCCAGTGCTTTAGGCTTGCTTTTACTGTAGTTTGTCATTCAGTGCTTCAACCAATGAAGATATCCATTATGTAGGAAAATATAATCTGAAGTAATTATTCTTGGAATCTTCTCCTACAGTATTTATTAAATATTTACGAGTGGCGGTTAGCTTGTGGGTTTTTTCCTTGTTTTTAGAACAGAATAGGAAAACAGAGGAGGAAAAATCTGAAGGCTTTTCCAGCACTGAGTGTGCATAGCATTTTTGAGGGGCAGATAAAGCCTATGTTGTTCAGAGAAATCTTCCTAACAATTAAAGCAATGAAACATTATTTGAGGGTAGTCTTTTTAAAAGAATATATACATGGAACAAACTAAAAAAGAATTGAGAGGTTTTTATCTAAGCATCCAAGACAGAGAGCATTTGACACCTGAACAAGACCAGGAAATAGCCTCTGTTGCTCCTGAAGCAATCCTGCTTGCTGACCTTGGATGTGTAAAGATTCTGCAAGTGTGGAGCAAATTAGGAAAAAAAAAAAAGTCAGTAAGAGGGCGCAAAATTCAGGTGATTGTGGTGGAATCATCTTGAAGACCTGTGGAATACAATGACTGCTATTTTGCAGATAATTGATTGATAGCTCTACTTTTATATTTGTTGGATAATTTTTTCACAGTATAGAAACCTAATTGTTTCTTAGATACTGATGCTGTCATTATTTTATTTTCTAATATCTTATCCCTTAAATGTACTACCAAGGTAAGTAAATTGTTACAGCACCACAGTATAAAAAAGCAGGATTGTTTTTTAGATGATGAATAAAGCAGTAGACAAATGTAGTACTGTGCAACACATCAGCTGTTTTTTATTGTGTCTTTAAAAATAAAATAGTCCTAGTCCCTCTTTTCAAAAAATGTGCTTGGGAATAGAATCTATAAAGTAATGAAAATAAAAAACTAATCCAGAAAGCATCCAACAGCCACTATGAGGTGGTTGTTATTTCTCCCCTTTAGGTTTCTGCCACTGTATGCAGTATTGGATCAGTGCATCTACTTCAGACCAAGAGGGATAGAGGATCTGATTTGACAAGTAATGAAGGTTAAATTATTTAAGTACAATCTGCATGCTTTGAATCCCTTAGCATTCAGGAAAAATCAGACCTGAGTACAGACAGAAATGGAAAATTTCAATACAAAAACTGGATTTATATAGACTTCTGTAAAACCTTTGACATGGTCCCCACAGCATCCTTCCCTCCAAATTGGAGAATGAAGGGTGGACTGTTAGGTGGAATAGGCATAGGAATTGCTTGGATGGTTACATCCAGAGGGAAGTGGTCAATGGCTCAGAGTCCCAACAGTCATCAGTAATGAGTGGTGTCCCTCAAGGCTCTGCACTGGGACCATTCTTATTTAGTATCTTCATTATTGACATAGAGGAACTGAGTGCACCCTCAGCAAGTTTGCAGTTGACACACCTGAAGGATGGTCTACCATCCAGAGAGACATAAACATGGTCGAGAAGGGCACATGGGAATCTCATGTGGTTTAACAAGACCATGTACCAGGTGCTGCACCTGTGTCTGGGTGTTATCAGTACAGGCTGGGGGATGGACAGATGGAGAGCAGATCCTGCCCAGAAGGATTTGAGGGTGCTGGTGGGTGAGAGGCTGAACATGACCCAGCAGTGTGCACTCACAGCCCAGAAAGCCAAATATGTCCTGGGCTGCATCCAAACCAGCATGGCCAGCAGGGCAAGGAAGGGGATTCTGCCTCTCTACTCCACTCTCGTGAGACCCTACCAGGAGTGCTACATCCAGCTCTGGGTGTCCTGAGCACAGGAAGGGCATTGTGCTGTTGGATCAAGTGCAGAGGAGGGTCACCAAGTTGATCAGAGGGATGGAACACCTCTGCTATGAGGAAATGCTGAGAGTTTCGTATTGTTCAGATTGGAAAGAGAAGGCTTAGGTGTGACCTAATTGCAGCCTTCCACTACTGACAGGAACTTACTGAAGAAAGATGGATCAAGAGTACAAGAGCATGTTGTGACAGGATAAGGAGGAATAGATTCAGATTGAAAGGGAGTAAATTTAGATCAGGTATAAGGGAAAAAATATTTTCTGTGGGAATGGTGAGGCACTGGAACATGCTGCCCAGAGAAGGGGATGCCCCATGCCTGGTACTATTCAGGGCCAGCTTGGTAAAAAGTTGGTTGAGTGGAAGGTGTCCCTGCCCACTGCAGGGGAATTGGAACTAGTTGAACTTTAAGGTGCCCTTTCAACCCAAACCATTTTATGATGATTCTATGATTTAATGGGAGATAATAGTCAATAATTTTGAAGTGAGGCTGCTTTGTGTTATTCCCATCTTTGAAACTGTCTCCCGCTATGAGGAAAAAGCTGCTTTTCTCTGTTTTTCCAGATTGTTGAAATTGTTGAAGTCTCAGAATGCTTTCTCATCCATCTCAGGGCTGCAAGGATGCAATTAGTGCTACCTGGAATCATCAGAACAAGGATGAGTTGAGAAACTTCAGGCTACCAACACTAGCATTCCTGTCCAAAAATTCTCCTCAGTCTGCTCTATTTAAAATCTGGTTTTGAACTGCAGAATGAACAAAAAAGTAATTGGAAGGTTCAGAAAAATGAAGATGGGAAGACTTGCCTCCATGTGGGAATATTTTGACACAAGAACACCTGGGGTGTAGATCTTGCCTTTCACCTCAAAAAATCAAATGCATTTATAAAATATGATACATTTATGAGAAGTCTAGGTAGAGAATGCTGTCTGTGAAACTTCTGGGAGGTGCTGTTTCATGGTTGTGAATGTGGAACTGCATGCAGGAGGGCATTGTCACTATTGTTGAAGGATACAAATTCAGGAGAGTGGAGTAGGAGCCTCTTTTGTGAGAGCCATTCATTTCCTTATGGATTTCCTTTGTCCTTATCCTTGTTTCCCAAGCTCACCCGACTGGTAAACCTCTGCTTCACTGCTCACCCATGCAGCAAGAAATCAGAAGTCCAGTAAGGCACAAAATCAGAGATCTATTGCATCTTCCTGCTCACCAAATGAATACTTGTAGTATCAATTGCTAAACATACAAAGATGGAGATTCTCAAGCCTTTCCACTTTAAAAGTTCTTCATATTCCATACTCTTAGGAACTTGAATATTCCTTGCTGCCTCGGGCATTTAAAATATGGAGAACAGATGGCCACCAGCCTTTTATATATTTGAATACTATAAGGTTTTATTTGAACTGTCATTCTTCAAATTAGCATCTCTTCCTTCATTCCACAGCTCATTCAGTCTGTATTGGTAAATTTTAGATCTCCAATTTCTCTGATCCTACTCTGTGTCTTTATGTTCCCTTTGAACTTTCTGACAGACTTTGCCTATCTTGGTATCATACTTTAAAGTAGGTCTCAAAATAAATTTCTAGGTGAGTCCTTACCTCTGTCTCATACAAGAGAAGGATTTTTTCACGTACTCTTCTTGTTTGTGTAGCTGAAGACAGTGACCTAGATCTGGTAATTTACATATGTTCTAAGAAATTTTGTTTTGTTTTCCTTCACCACATTCTCCAATTTTCCAAATCATTATTCATTCCTTAATTGCTTAAAGCCACTTCCAGGTTGATATCACATGGTTATTATTATTTTTTATCCATGTGTATGTGTATTTATCTTTTTTAGGGTTAATAAAACTATTAGATAATTCTGAATCAAAGTTAGACCTCAATGGAACTTTGCCTGATTCAGCCTTTCATCTCCTTTTTTTTTGGTCATAATCTACTAAGAGACAAATATAATGAAATAGTTTTCCATTACTGCTTCTTGTTATCATGTTCATATGCACCATAATCCCCCTTAGTAAAAAAAAAAAAAAGTATTTGATGGAAGAGGGAATGAGGTTCCCTGATAAACACTCTATTTCTTTCTCAATTAAAACCTTCTTATCTCTATTTTCTCCAGCCTCCTCCTTGACTTAACAGAGGATGTTTAACATGGAAGCACACTTGTACAATCTTTTAAAAGACTGCAAATGTAAACTAAGGGAAAACATTTTTTCATATTTCAACATGCTAAATCTAGATTAGGTCTTTTTTCTCTGTCATAATTTTTTACAGAGCTTAAAAAAATAAATTTGTATTTGTTTTGAGACTTACTAAGAGGAAGCTATTTAGCAAAAACACTTCGGTATGAAAGGATTTTCATTTGGCTAACACTTCCACTTAAGTGGGAATGTGAATACAGTTCAGCAAAGATATTTCAACACCCACTCAACCCATTAACTGTTGTCAACAGACCTATCTGAAAGAATTCTCTCTCTGGATAAATGCATAACAGCCACTTGTATAACTCCCTAGGCTGTGCATGGTTAAGTTCTATTCATATCATTGTAGTGTGCCTGTTGCCAAAAAATCTGAGATGCTTCCAGGAAAGTGACAGCAATATGATTTACCATCTGACACTTTTTTCCTTTCTTTCTTTTTATTTTTTCCTTCACAATGAGAAAAACTTGCATGTGACATTTTTAAGGGTAAAAAAGGTATGGTATGCTCAGTAAAAACACTTTGTGTGCACAACAAGGACCCATAATGCATTCTTAGGCTGTTAGTGCCCAGCTCCACTTTGTGCAAGTCTCTGTGAGGTGTGAAGGGCAATATGGAACCTCCATTTTTCAGAAGCATAGTATTTGGTTTGGACCACTGGACATGCAACCTTACAAATTAATAAAATGTTTCTTTTTCTGCTTAATCTGAATTTCTTATATGCTGGTCTGTTCCAATAACTAGAATCAGCCTTGTGGAAAATTCTCAGCAAGGATACTTGTTTCTAAGCTAGCCCCTAGGCATTTTCGACACTCAGATTCTTTTGCTTGTATTTCATCTGTCTCCTGCAGCCATACAGTCTGTTTAGTGGTTCTGTCAACATGCTGCTTCAGTTGATCTAGCTACTTATTTTTATGCAAATATTTCAAATCTAGCAGTTTTCTACAGATAGATGGATACATGAGATTTGCCTTCTATTAACTGTTTACAAAAGACAATCAGCCTTCAAACAGCCCCATATGATAAACCAATTAAGGTAAACCTGGCAAACACAGATGAAACAAATGTTTTTTTTTTCCTGATGCTACTGTGGACAGATTTTTACCCACGCTCATTCTTCTTTCAGCTCATTTTCTAGGAAACAGACTGAAATTCAAATTCACCATATTAAATTTTTGAAAAATCCTCATTTAGTGCCTCAATAAAAGCAGTTTTGATCCATTGGTCTGGGCAATTGGTATCCAGATTTATGTGTCAGAGTGAGGCTTTAAAACCCCCAAAACCCTCCTGCCCCCCAACACTCTAACAAACTGTGACTTTGTCTTTAAGAAGGGAAATAAAATTGTGGCATCTCTATTGACTTTGCATCTGTTAGAAAGAAAAACTGAGTTCTTTACCAAACTCTTTCAGTGCCACTGATGCTAAGGAAGAAGTTCTCCATGTCATTTCAGTATGTGGACTGTTTCTCAAAACTGGAGAGAATTTTTACTATTTTTCATTTTGGTTTGGGGTAATGAGATTATTAAGGACAATGTTAGTAATGCTCTATTTACAGGCTTTGCATGGAACTACTGCAAACACAATTCAGATTTGGTTGTATTTATTTCAAAATGTTTTGGCTAAAACACAATCACTCCTAGTATGAGTGCATTTCAGTTTAAGACAGCTATGAACTGGTATGAGAAAGTGAAAGTCATCTTAAACCTGCTCCTGTATTTTGTCAATGTAAATGGTTCTTGAACTGAAGCAGGCCTGCTCTTTTTTATCACTTATCTGTCATTTCCAGATGGCTCACTTGAACTGCATGTGGGGTTGCTATGTTCTACAATGCAGGAAAAAATTCTTTGCTGGAGATTTTTACACATCTTAGTGACAGTGGGAAGACAACAGAAGACAGGGCAGGCTATTCATGCCACTTTAGTAACGAGGAAATTCTGCCTGGAGGAGGCTTGCTATTAGATAAAACAGTCGTGTTCGGTGAATGGGGTCAGAATCTGTAGAAGGGTTTTGTATCTGCAGGAAACTGAGGGTGGCTTGGAGAATAACTTGCCCTACATTTATGAAATAAGGTGAAATAAGGTCTTCACAGTGAAGTGTGCATATAGCAGGCTGCTGTTTCTTGTTGATCTTTGTTCCTGCTTGTTGCCTTCTTGCTGGTAGACAGTCCATGAGCTGTGACAGTAGCAGTCATCTTCCTATCTGCTTTCTCAGAGTTCTGACCTCTCAAACAAGTGCCCCCATCAACAGAGACATTGATGATGATTTGTGTCTTACTTCTCAGCAGCTTGGGCTAGAATCTGGTCAGAAATATTAAGTTCCTTTCTTAAAATTCAGAAGTCGCTTATTCCTCATTGTCTGATTTCCCATTGGGAATGGGTTATGGCTGTGTGTGGCTGTTGCATTCCTAGGCAAAGCATGGAAAGTATTTTCAAAACCCTCCTTGCAACTGATTATAATTGTTCTCCTCATTACCATTCTCATCATAATGTGCTGCCTTTGCTCTTTCTTACAACTAATAATTGATGCTTACTGATGGAGGTAAAAGTGATTGTTGAAAGAAAAGAAATAGGTTAAAAAGAGCAGCAGCCTGTTGGGTCCATACTGATATAATAAGAAAGACATTTCAGGTAAGAGATCAGAATCATTGAAATGGCAGCTAGAGCAGCTCCAGACTCTAGGGTTCAGTTTAAAAGCCCTGTTTTGGTTTTAGTTTTGGACAGATTGTTTCAGCAGAGTGGATTATAAATGCCTTCTACTGACAGAGCAATTAACTGGTCAAATAAGTTGGAAGTAATGACGTAAGTAAAAAGATGACAAATTTTGTTACAGAATGGTCGGTCAGGAGATGAAGAGTGATTTACCATAGTTAAGGATTCAAATGGACAGTGCTTCAAGACTAAATTTAATCAGTGGGGAAGTGCAAAAGATTTTAAATCTTAATCACATTGTTTCATAGTAAATAATCGCTGATTAGAGGTCAAATTTTCAAGGTCCTTCAGTTCAGAAAGTCAAGAATCACCAAGCTGAATGAAAGTGTAAATAGATTTCTAGTTCCCAGTGTTTCATTGACAGTTAGAAATTTTTAGAAAAAACTATACATAATGATGATGGCACTGAAAAGAATACCAGTGTTTGAATTTCCCTATTGGTTGTAATCTGGACATTATACCCAGTTCGTAGAATAGAGGAAGGAAGGAGTTATGAGACAGCAGGTCTTGATTCAGCTGTTTATCAGAGTGCTACCTGTAATTAAACCTATGTAACTGTTGTGCTGAAGACAATTTCCAACTCAGTTGTCTGGCATTGTCCTAACAAGATTTCTTTCCATTCACACACTTCTGCACTTGCTGAGGTTTTTCACGCTGAAATTATAAAATGGTGAAGAAAATTATTGTACAGTGAATGCAGCAAATAACCAAACCTAGAATCTTGATGTGCCCTGTACTGCTGCATTTGACAAACTCCCTTCCCAGTGTTTTACAGTTCTGCTTGTGATATGCCCACTTCCAGCCACTGCAGGGTCGCAGTGGAACATCAGCTGTTCATATGCAATGAAGAAGAGAGTGCTGTCAGAATTTGTTTCTCTTGTACTTTCTACCTGAATGCTAATAATGGGAACTTTAATATCTCTACTCTTTCTCTAATAAGCTTTTTTCTCTCATCTTATCACTGTCTTTATTTATTTTTTTTCCATGTCTCCCCATAATCTTGGTCCAGGTTTAAATGGGATTTTTTTCGCTTGTTTCTTTTACGAGCATTTGTATTCCCTGTAGGGATTTCTAGCCAATTAGTCACTCAGAATACAGCTGTTAGGTAGAACAAGAGAAGATTCTCCAATTTGCCTCCCTGTATCAAGACAAGCAGAGGCAACCTTGCAGGGGCAATTTCTCACCAAGAGCAGCACTGCTGTCACAGATGATAAGTAAAAGTAGATTCATACTTACTCCTCAAGGATCACTCCTAGATGCAATTTACTGTGAAAATACCAGATACAACTCCAATGATCTTTGTAAAACTCAATTTTGCTTCACTCCCAGTGGAAATATTTATGTGTAATCTTTTGTAAAGTAGCTTTTTTACTGCTTAGTATGAAGATGTACAATTAGTTGATGGTACATGTATTTTCTTTTTCACAATCAAAAAAATAGTAGGATCCAAAGAAAGAACATTGTTGTCAAATTTATCTGTAGGTCAAGATCTACAGCAGTGCAAGAGCAGAGGTTAGCAGCAGAGGTTATTTTTATTTTTGGGGTGGGGATTGGTGTGTTGGTTTTCTTTCTGATAAACACTGCTCAGACATTCCACAGATAAGGTTTAGCTTATCTGCAGGAAAAACAAAAGCATTAAAACCCAAGCAGTGATATTCATTCTTGGTGAAATGTGTGATGCCTAAATCCCCAGAGATGCAGTATTGTTGCAAAAACCAAGCTTTTGATGAAAAGGCATTAAAGTTTTTAAGGGGCCAAGAGCCAATTTTTTTTTTTCTAATGATACATGGATTACAATCTTTTAAGACTGCTAAAAATGTTTTTGCTAAGATTATTTATTTACCCCAGATAATTTTTTCCATGTATACACCACACCTCAAAAGTGGAAGCTCAGGATAATCCTATGGAACAGTGCAAACCATGCAGATCTGTGTCAGTGTGCGTTTGTTCTTTGAGATGGCATGGTGAAACATCCAGTCCTTTACAGAACTATTACCTGTGAATCTGACTTCAAGAGGAACAGCCACATTGAACTAAAATTAGACCTGTACCTAAACATGTACTGAATTGAAACTTAAAGCTAATGTGCTATACAAGTAACAGTATCCCAGTGAAATAATGACTCTTTCTTTACAAATGCATTTGCTCAGTTCAGTAGGAATACCTACACCTTTCTCTTAGGCAATATTTAAAATGACTTTCTCTAGCAGTAGATTTTCGTAATATGCTCATTGCTGGAGAATGTGTACTGATTAGAAATCTTGACACTGCTTCTGGACTCTGTCCTAACACAGTGGGTGTGCTTTGCTACTGTGCAAACTGGCTGTGGCAGAAGAAGATCTGGTTGGTGTCTTGAGGTCCTCTTTTAAAATTGTACATTTCACAGGACTCCTCACCTGTTCCATGTATGTTTCAGTACCATACATATCTTACAATGATAAAACACAACAAAGTTTATCAAAGCACTGATATCTGTGTTTCAAATCAGTGGCAGAATCTGATAGGTATTAAGCTCCTGCTCCTCCTGTTCTAGAGTTCCAGGTTAGGGTCTGTAACTGGAGACTTTTGCTCTGGATTGACATGGAAACAGAAACAGAAGGAAGCAGGGAAGCATTTTGTCTTTTCTACTGCTGCAGAGTAGAATTTTCCCTTCTTAGGTAAAGCTGACAAGAATGAGAAAACCCTCTGAAAACACTGTGGTGAAAGCATTCTAGATTCAATTTAAGGAGATGTTTACTAAATTGTGAGATCTGTGATAACCAGTGAATAACACGGTGTGTGACATGGTAGTATTTTTTATTCTGCCTTTGTGTCTGATTTTATTTTATGGCAGGGGAGATGTTGATAGGAGTAAGTGAAGCAAAGATCCTGTAAGACAGCCAAAAATGTCTTTAATTTCTATGAAACATCTCTCAACTTACTGCTACCCTCCTTTCTGCACCCATACTGTAAGCACAGATGTGCTTCTAGAAGGTTATAATGATATAACTTGGCTATCCACTGCTTTAGAAACAGGAAAGGATGTCAACAGAAAAAGCTTGAAGCATGAACTCTACTAGGAAAGAATGTTACAGTAGTTTCCTCTCTGTCCTTTCTGTCTTACTATTCATTTGTCATGTCCTTTGTAGATAAAGCTGGAGGTACCAAAAATCTATCAAATCTCAACTATTAGTATAAAAAATTACCTTCAAAGATGGATGTATGAAAATTCTTGGTGCTTCTTGTTTTGAAAATGTATTAGATATTTTATCACCTTATTTCTCGTGAACTACAAGTATGCTCTATGAAAGGGCAGTGGTGGAACTTTTGCCAGGCTCAGAATCATGAAATTGAGAGGAGAGGATGATTTCTACTATAGAAAGCAGTGCCACACTTTCCAAAATGCCCTCCAAAGTCCTTGTTTATTTACATAGTTCTCATATGGATTTCAGTTTTGGAAAAAAAAAAAAAGTAAAAGCTGCATATGTGGTGTACTTATTAGTACACTAACTGAGATAAAAATTCAAGCTCTTTTTGGATAATATTTTCCCCCTAAAACTTGTAAACATAGTTTGGGAATGTTTTAAAACTCTTTTGGTCTCTGAATGGTGAGTTCACTGTAAGGTAGTGCATTAAACCCAGGAGAGATTATTCAATTGTTATGGGAGGCTGGAAAGGCAAACAAAAGTCAAGGAAATTGTGTGCATTATGAGAGAAGCATTTGAAAATTAGTTTGAAGAGAGGACATGTTTTTATCTGTATCTTCTACAGCAAGCAGTAGAAAAATGCCTCATCCTCTTGTAGACCATATGAAATCCATTGATGTGGAAAGTAGTGAAGGCAGAAAATTGAATATGTCGTAGATTGTAACAGAGTGAAGTTCAAACAGCCTGTTTGGATAATAGACTGCCATAAATACATCAATGGAGAGTATGCCAGCTGAAATTACAGAGGATTTTCTTAGTCTGAGAAATCTGTATTCCAAAGATTGTTTTTGGTCTAATGTTTTATATTCCAGGAAGACTTAGGTGGTGAATTCAAACTGCATTTGCAGTTGCATCACAACTTTAAAATATTTAGAAAATTTATGATGGGATACTCAGACAGATGCTTTCTCTTTTTACATGTTATTCCTGTTCATTCTGTCTTTTGTCCTTTTTTTCTGTCCTTTTTTTTTAAACATTTTCTATTCTTTATTTTTAATGTCTCATTTCTTATCAGATTTTTTTTAATGATTCGAAAGGATTAATTGGAGGGGTCTGGAATGTGTGATAAAATGATGATAAGCAAAACTGATCCTAGGTCTCTAAATACCACCAGAAGACATAAATATATTGATTGGTTTTTGAGGAATGATTGCTGGATTACTGTTTTTGTAGTGAGGTAGATACACTTACCAGCACCCCCAAGAATGCACGTGCACACAGATGTGTGCACACATATGAGTCGAGTTCCCTCTTATGGATGAAGATGGCTTGTAATCCTTGTAGATGACATCTTCAGGCAGGCTAGTGAAAATCATCAAAAACTCTGGGAATGAGAGTCAGTGACTTAAAAATAAGTTGAGACAAAACTTGTGATGTTGTATATAAATTTAATGGAGACTGTGCATTTGGTTTGTTAGGGTATTAATCTACTTCCAAGGATAAAATTCTGGGCAGAAGGCCTGGGGAGGGTCTGTCTGAGGTAGCTAGAGCTGCTTTCCCACTGTGAGAAAGTGCTGCCCCTTGGATCAAGCAAGGCTTTGTGGAGGACCTCCATCCTTGGGAAGGTGGTTCTGCACTTGCAGCAATGCCCTTTGGCAGTGCTGCATTGCAGGGGTCTGCATGCCTGCCCTGAGTCATGAGAAGGCAACAACTTACAGCTGTGGCTAATGTGACCTTTTTTGTGTGATGTAGCAGAACAGGCTCTTTGGTTTAGGCTGTGATAAATTAAAGGCATTACTGAAGTGGATGGCAATTCATTTCACTTTGACTCCCAGCCTGCCATCAGCTAATAATGGCTTTGTCACTAATGATTTGGTGGGAATGATTTCTTTTTTTATAATACCTGTCATTCAGAGGCATCCCAAAGTGATCTATTGGCTAATTTACTTATTACTCAGAAATTGCTTCTTTCACTAGTGAAACGCAGCTTTGGATAAAAGGTGGCAACTGTGTTCAACAGTTCAGAATCTACCTGCTGGAGATAGATGGGAAACAGAAGTGGATCTTAGTAAGATCATAGTATCATAGAATATTTTGGATACACAGTGTAAATATTTAAACTTACAGATTTATTTTTAAGTGAAGAAGAGTGTGAGTTTGGATTTCTGTTCATTAGACTATGAGATCTTGATGTCAGTAGGCAATGATGAAACAAGAAAATCATCTACACAATTGTGAAAGTTTATAGCTCCTTTATGGCCTGGATTCAAAAGAGGAGGGGACTGTGCAGTTTCTTGTGAGGACCTTCTGCACAGACAGAAGTGTGATCTCATGCAGAATATAGGTTTATGTGTGTTTGTTTTAATGTAAATGCCCGTTTTTATTTCACCATGTTTTTTCGACACAAATATTCACAAAGATTTTTATACAGTGTTCTGAAGAATGAAGAACCTTGATGTTCATTTTTCACATATAGTCACAGAACTGTGAGATGGCTGAGTCTGTAAGGACCCTCTTAAGATCATTTTAGTCCCACCCCTTGCACAGGGCATGGTAAACCAGAGCATGTTATATGGGCCAATGTCCAGTTGGGCATTTTAATGTATCTACAGATAGATACTCCCCAAGCTTGTTGGGCAGTCGGTTCTGATAGTCGACAACTACTGCAGTAAAAAATGTGTTTTCTTGTATTCAGATGGAATTTCAACAGTAATCTCCATCACAGGGTGAAAAAAAACATGTTAAGTGCAATATTGCTTTAAAAAAGTTGAAATTATTACTCCTATTCTAAGAAAGGTCAACTGAATTCAAAGGAATTTTTTCCTTTTTTGTCAAACCTGAAAGACTTTTTTATTTGAGTTCAAAAAGTTGTTTGAAGAAATAAGAATAAAAACTTCATGGGAAGTATTTTAGAAAGGATTTCAGTTTTTTCAAGAACTGAACTCAAATAAGAGTAGCTTAAAACACTATAAGATAAGAATGAATTCTGGTATTGGCAAATTATTCACTCTGCAGGAGGATAACAAAAGAGACTTCAACAGTGTGCATATGTGGAGTCTTCTCTGAGAAATGAACAGCAACACTGATAAAATCATAATTGTTTGGATGCTGGCTAAGCTTATCAAGTTAGAAGTGTGTTTAAAAGCCTGCTGAACTACTTTGAAAAGTACTAGGAACCTAATAGAATGTTTTCTTCTATGACGTGATCTCCCAGGAATGCAGAGCTGTGGCAAAGAAATCCACTAATTTAGTTGTCTGAAAATACATTATGGATGTTAAGTGCAGCTATCAAGTTTTAAAATTCTGGTTTGTGTGAATTTTATTTTTCACCTGCTCTTCATACAGTAGTAGAAGTCTGTTTGGAGTATTGTGTCTCCTTGAAACATATGTTTTTGGCACCAGTGAAGATAAGACTGAAAGTAATCTTCAGTGAGTCCTTGATTTCAAATTGTGGCCAAGTGAAAGATTGCCTGAAGAGGTGTGTGGTAGGAAATCATATGTTAGATTGGGTGACGGAGAGTGAGAAGCAGTTTCATCACAGAGTATTCAACATCCATGTCAAGGGAAAAACCACATCTGACAATCCTACATCTGAGTGAATCCAGAGCTTTGGATTAGTGCTACTTCATTTCTGTGTCTTTAGACAGCACTCTTTCAAGTTTAATTACCTGCACTTACCCTATGGTGGTTTAACCCCATCAGGAAATTAACCCCCACACAGCCACTCGCCTCGGTGGGATGAGGAAAGAATGGGTAAAAGTGAGAAAACTAATGGGTTGAGATCAAGGCAGTTTACTAGGTAAAGCAAAAACTATGCATGCAAGCAAAGCAAAACAAGAAATTCATTCACCATTTCTCAGGGGCAGACAGGTGTTCAGCCATTTCAGGAAAGCAGGGCTCCATCACGTCTGTTGGACATGCTGACAGATGCACAGGTGGTCCCTGAGCAGCAATCGGCACCTGTTGCTATTTGAAATCTGCTAATTTCATAAATCTATTCTTTAGTAAATATATTTATTTCATAAATTATCACTTATGTTATTTCAAATAACTTGGTGTTATTTGAAATCCACTTAGACAGCTACAGAAAATAAGTAGCCTGATTGTCTGTAGGCTTTGAGCCCTGTGGCTATTATCACTGAAGACCTGTTTATTATATTTTTCCTGTTGACCTTCATGAGGTCCATAAACAGTTGCTAGAACTCTTAAAAAAAAAATTAACAAAAGGTTTCCAAATAGTATGTGTATTTATTTATTCAGTGTTTACTCAGGTTTTAAAACTATTAAATGGAAGATAGATTTGCTTAAAGAAAAACTCAAGCCTCCACACCATCTGGAGAGAATACGGAATTTGTCGGTTTTACCCTTCTAGAATGTTGTTTTTTATTTTGCTCTTAAAACTTGTTCAAAGGGAAACTGACCTTTTTAGAGAAACCAATTATGTTTAGAAATCTCAGCCAGTGTTTAGATGCTCTAATAGTTCCTATTGTTAAAAAACATTTTGGAAATACTGACCCTTCGGTAACGCACTGTCAACTGTAGGAGCCGCAAGGCTTCAAACTGATTTACAGCAGCTGAAGTTGCACAAAATTATTCATTATGCTGATTTTCATTATCATATTTTATGTGGGTGTTTTTTCCCCCATCATGAAGTCCAAGTAAATAGCCAAAATAAGACAGTTTTGAAAACAATGTATGAAGGGCTTTGGAGTGGACGTTTTATATTTATAAGTAACTAAAAGCTCCTTCTGAACTCTTATGTAATATGAAAATCTCCTAAGGAAGTAAACCAGATTACACTTTTCTAATGTATTTTTCAGTAACATTTAAAATGGGATCCTGTTCCAAATGATGCAATAAAGAATATCAAGCTGCATTTTCTAGAACATGAATTTTAATATCTGCAAAGTTTTGATGTTGCAGATTTAGATCATAATTTGCTTTGAACACCGATTGTTTTTACCTAGTCCTGAAGGATGCTATTATGTTGCTCTTATGGGGACTTTTAACAGCAATACCAGAGAGAAATAATGTAAGTCTGTGAGGACAAAAAAAAGTTTTCAAAACAATTGTTTAGAAGTCCTTTGTGATCTCAGCAGTGACAGTATTTAAAGTCTTGTATTATTTATTCTCCTTGTTCAAATATAGTTCCTGAGACTCCAGGCCAGCATGATATATGTGAGTAAACTCTGTAAAAAAAAAAAAAAGAGAGTTCCCAACTAAACCTGTGGCTCTAAACCAAGAAGTACAACACCCCCTTACGCTCAGTCTTCACCAAGGCTCTGGAATCTGTGTAAGACAGTTCTAGAGTGAAATATTTTCAGTATTCATCACTAGGGTGTTTTTTACACAAAAATTTCTAAAGTCAGTGAGAGAAGCCAGTGGGAGGAGGGACAGGTGGGGCTGCTGTTGGAAGCTGCTAGTTTTGTCTTCCGATGAGTACTTTACTTCCCCTACCTCCTCTTCTTTCCACCTTTATCACAAGAGATGTGACTGAAATGAAAAAAAAAAAAACAGCTTTGAAAATAAAAATTGTTTAAAATGATCTAGGAATGGCATTGAAAGCATATGCTGCACACCTACTCTATAGAAGTTGCAGTGTTGATAGATTCCCAGACTGCTCCCTTTTCCATGCCATTTCCATGCCTTCAGTAATGACTAACATCTGTCGCATGTTTATTTTCCCTGTACCCCAAGGGAACAACTGTGTGCAGTGAATTTTTTTTTGGCTTTATTTTATTAAATTATCCTGCCCACATTTACATTAAGTTTGTTATATGAAGAAGAGTCAAAGAAATATTCTGTGAAACTGAAATCTCAAACTGTTACTGCCTTTAGTCCTTGAAAGATCTCCCCATGACCTTCAGCTGTCCCTGGAGGAAGCTCATTTTTATCAAGGACAAACCTTTACCTTCAGGGTAGAGAGCTGAATTGAATGTTTAAGCTAAAAAATACCTATTTGTATCAAATATTGTAATATTCAGTGAAATATTGATAAAAGCCCAAATACTCTAGGCAAGAGAATTGAAAAGACAGCATCACATGATAACGCAAATAAAGTTTATATAAATACAACCCATAATATAACTAAACTCCATAGTATTCTAAGAAGAAGCAGGTGAAAAAGGAAAAAATGAAGAAGTTGGAAAAGCAGTCCTAAAAGCATATCCAAAATATTCCATTCACTTCTATATAAGTGTAATGTTTTTTCCTAAAATTATGCTTTTGAACAGTATTTGGTGTTTAAAAGAAACATTAATGAATTCCATTGGAAAATTTTCAGTACACAAATAACTAAGTAAATTTATAAACATCACTTTTAAATACCTCTTTTCAAAGAGAAAGTAGATAAAAGCAAATAAATCATTGTAATGAGATTAAAAGGCAAAGCCCTCAGGAAGGCTGTTTATAATGCATCGTGCAAAGAGCAGGACTTTCTTTAAAGTAATTCTGGTGAAACTGAAAAATATTGCTGCTGAAAAACTAATGGGTAAAAAATTCTGTGAGAGGTATTATAAATTCTAACAAGACAGCTACACAGACAGAAGCAGAGTAACACCTTTATTTCCCCAGGCTTCATTAAACAAGCATTACAACCCTCTTAACACAGATTGGAAGAAATAAAAAAATGGTTCCTGTTCAAATAAATGAAATCACATCCTTGTAAACCAGTAAGGTGATACAAGGTATGGTACAAAATGGAGGTTTTCTGGTTCTTTTCAGAGCAATTCATTTGTACAGTACCAGTGGTGGTTTGGTAGGTATGAAATTTGGGAGGTATTTTCCTTTTAAATGTATATGAATGAAGACCAGTGCCTGGGGGAAGGAAGAAAGGTGGCAGGTGAACCACAGCAGTTGTGTTGCTGAGTCTGTCACTGAAGTTTCAACTAAGACTTGATCAAAAAAGTATTAAAAATCAGTGTAATTCTAAGAGTGGCATTTACTTACTCTCAGTCTTGGTTGTTTCTGGAAATTTCTTGGTGTATATAGTCCAGCCTTCAAAAACTCTCAAATAAAAGACATTAGCAGAGCTGAGGAAAGAAAACATTGAAGAAGCTCCAAAGTCCCCTCCAAGCATTTCCATTTGCTATTCACACTAGTTACCTTCATTGTTATTATGCTGGTAAAAAAAAAAAAAAGATGAGTAATTTTTCTGAGCCCAAGTAAGTTGCCCAGTCCCAGGAGCACCTCCTGCTGTAGTAAATACTTACCCCAGACTCAACAGAAGCTTTTCCACTGACTCTAATGCTCTGTGCATGGGCCATAGAAAGCACAGGGGCCAGGCTACTCGATTTCCTTGTTTTTCAACTGGAAACAACTGTTTTTGGGCTCCAATGATGCTCAAAGACTACATTGTCATATATCAGCTTTTTTTTTTTAATACTGCTTTAATTATACTTTGTGATGCCAAGCTTTCAGTAATCCTCAAGAAATAAGCCTGAAGACAAGTTTGGAACATCAGACAAGATTGAATGGGTGCTCCCATGCCATTGGGCTCTGAGTGCTGAGAAATGTAGGGCCCACTGACATTGTTAATTGACCAGTGTTAGCTACGAGGAAACATCATGTGGACTGAAGTGGGCCAGAGCACAAGGTGTTACCTTTAGTAAATACTTGATGAGCATGAGCTCCATGAGGTTACTGTCTGCTTGGTCCTTTATCTGTGTAGTAACATCACTGTAATGTCATTAGTTCTGCTGAGGATGTATTGTCATCATTAGGCCTTGCATTACCTGAGTTTTCCACTTCAGCTGTATGCAGTTCACATTGCATGTGAGGCAATCCCTCTGCAGCTAATGGAGTAAAACAGGCTTCTAGAACATAAAGCACTTTGTAGTCTCTGGTTTTTCTGTCAGTTCAGACTTAGTCATGGTCTAATGTTTTTTAAGTACATGTATTCTTTCCTTGTTGCTAACATCAGTACTCTGCTACAGTCATATTTGAAGCTTTTACCTATCTGGTTACATTAATTAGTCTTTCTCCTGCCAGTACCAAATCTGTTTAATTTCTTACTTCTAATTTGCCAGCTGCATTAAGAAATACTTCAAAGAAGCTCTTCTTTTTTTTTCTTTCAAAGAATTCTTTTGAGTCTGTATAAATGGAAAGCTTTTAAATTGTAGACTTTGCACATAAAAATACACTTACAGAGTGCCTAATCTTTATCTTTGCACCCTTCAGCATACTTAGCTATCATTGTTGTGGCATGCACAAATAGGCTGTCTTAGATGTGATATTTTCTTGGGTTATTAACCTCTGCCATTGAATCTCTCTCAGTTGTTTCTCAGTAGATTGTAGCATAGCATAGGGAATAGAAAACTGTATAAAATATATTGATTGCCACAGGAAAACAGACACACTTATCCTTCAAAACTTAGTCGGCTTATGTTTGGAAAGGAAAGGCATAAAGATTATTTTTGTCTGAAAGTTTCTTCAGAGGTCTCATTCTTCTATTAGAAACATCAGAAATTTGTAATAATACATTGTAACATCCGTTCTTGTAGTGTTCCCATCCCATAGGATTTTCATGAAGATGGATCCATATTAATGGTTTTTTTTTGATATTTCATTTTTGAAATGGGGCATCATTTTGAAACAGCAGTGGTCAAAACAATGACAGAACTTAACAAATAGTGAAAAATTGGTTATTTCCTTCTGTCTCACTTCAACCCTTTTCACCTATGAAATGTACCCCAACACTTCTTAATTTTCCATTTTTAAGATGGAAAGACATATAAGGAAGTAAAAAGGATGGTCTGGACTGGTCATACTATATTTCACTTTAATGGTACATTCACTTCTAGATTAAACAAAATCCAAGCATACCAGATTCTTAGTACAATAGTGGTCTCCCCTATTTCCATTGCATGGAATAGAAAAAGTGTCAGTTTTTGGAAGAGCTGTTATCTTCTCTTTTCCTCTCTTGTTATGTAGTTAAGGGGAACATAAACTTCTGCTGAATGATTGTACCACCTAAAGAGCTCTTCATTCTACATCCCTCCTGACACAAGGGCTTCTTAACTGAACTGTCCCATACTACTTAGAGTTAATGATGATAATGCTTTTAAAATACTCCCAGATTTTAAATAATACTAAACTTCGTAGCTCCATTGGCTATTTTGGTATCTGCTGCGCTGATCTTGTGCTTCTTCCTGGGGTTGGGCTGCCTACCTGGTCTCTGCTCCTCAGCAGGAAAAAATAGAAAGTGGAACAGATTTCTCCTCTCTCCTCTCCCTGTCTCAGGCATGCTCCTCTATCAACACTTCACAAAGAGCAAATATTTGTGAAAAGAAATTTAGCGGGGATAGGAGTGCTCACAGCTTCACCCAGAACGGCCCTTCTCAGCCTAGTAACTTACTAGTTTTGTGGATTTGGATGTGGTGTTCTGCTATCAATGTTAAAAAAGGCTATCGTCAAGACTGTCCTATTTCAGGAGGGGCCTAAGCTCACTTCAGGATTCTGTCCTATGTGACACTGAGTGCTGCTGCTTTGTGATGTTTCAGACTAACGTGAAGATACGGCACACCAAGAGAAAGTAGGGATCTGTCTTTTCAAAGGACAATGATTCATTTGATAATGCCCGTCCAGCAAATATAACTCTAAATAGCATTTGTAGGTGGGATGTCCAGATCACCAAACTCTTCAGTCAGATTCCTTTCCAGGTGAATGTAGGGAGCTAGTGAACTTGCCAGAGACAGAGGTACATATTTAAGTTAGATGTACTATTCAGCCAGAAGCACTGCGTAGGTTGTTTATGATCTGAGTTAGATTTGGCTTGTAGATATTTATAACAGTAAAAGAAAACCCCAAAACTTAATGGAGAATAGTATGTGCCTACATCATGGTAGAATTCACATTGATTTAAATAATTAATAAACCATTACTTTTTCATTTTTCACTAAGTGAAAATTCAGTCTGTGTATTTTTACTTTTTTCCCCCTGTATTTATAACTTAGTTTCAAGAGTTGTAAAGGGGGGTGTGTGTAGGGGCAGGTAGAACTGAGAGAGATAGCTTACAAAATCATGAAAACCCATTATTTTAAAAACAGTGTCAACCAAGCCTAGAAGATATTAAAGAGAAATGAAGTTAACTGGTTATCCTTCAAAACTACTGTTGTGGAATAAAAAATTAATGATAGATGAATACTGTTTTCACATAAAGGCCTTTATAAATAGATCAGAGATGCAGGAAGGAAAGGAAGGAAACTATAATAGCTCAAGGAGAAAAACCACAATGATTTTTGCTATTTTGCTTATCAAGTAAAAGCACAGCCTTGGTAAATTTGTCTGTGAATCTTTACACAATTTGAAAGATATTTTAGATTCCAGATTTGGCATTTAGTTATTTTTGAGCGATGCAACATGATTTAGACAAAGCAGAGTGNAACAATGAAAAACAGGGAAGCTGTGCCATGAATAAGGCTTGTAGCAAATAAAACTGGTGTAAATTCTGTTGTGAACTCTATGTACTGATGTGTAATCCATCTGGCACCCAAGAGATTGGTTACCTCTATGCTTTGATCTCCACAGCAGTGGAGACTCCAGGTAGGGGGATTTCAGACTAAGGACGTGTGTTATGCATGGAGCCCAGTATGGCTCTGGAGCCTTCTTCCTATTGTTAGTATTATTAGTATTAGTATATAAGGAATTTTAAAGTTGTCCCAAGTACAGTTTCTTTTAAAAGAACTAGAGAGAAAAACATCAACTTTTTAGGATGACATGAAATAAAATACTAAACACGTGTTATGTTCACACTCATGCACATGTTGCTTAGGAATCAGGAAGAGGATGCATATACAAGTAGGACAAATTGCACCTCACACAGTGCAACACAATTTTTCAAAGTGTGTTTTGCTTTCTTGTTTTTCTCAAATAAGTGCTGCTTTGTTGCACAATGCCAGAAGCCATTTGAGAGGAACGGGCAGAACTTAGCAGGATTTGACCCAGGGGAGGAGAGATTGCAGAACTGCTTTCAGTGCAAAGATTTGTATCACAATGAGAAGAAAACTCAGTGATGTTAAATGTTCCCAGCCAGAGAAATGGAAACTATTTCATGACAGTTAAGACACTGGTTTTACAAACAGTGCATAAAAGGCAGGTGGTCTCACAGTAGTTGTGGTGAGAAATAAAATGATCCAATCTTGAAAGAGCTTTTCTTTTCTTTTTTTTTTTTTTTTTTTGACTGTATCACCCATGAGAGTAATAGAGATCTCCCGCGCTAGGTCTTTTGAAATTGGTTTTAGAAGCAGGTGGTAATTTAAAGAGAATAAGGCAGCCAAAATGTTCTGATTCTTTGGCTGCTGATTATTATCTGATCCAGAGTCCCCTGAAGTCTCTGGGTAGTCATAAGGACTTCTGATACTGTTCCTCTATGCTTTTCTGGAAGTAATGCTGTGTTCCAAGATGTGAAATGCACAGAGATACTCATGTCACATAAAGCTGCTGATGAGACTGTACATGAGTGAGTGACTTGTAGTCTGAGTCTGTAAGGATTTGTGCATACTTTTGAACTTTGAACCATAGTGATGAGAGTGCTGCCAGTGACAGAGCTGTGTTTTATTTGAAGTTGAACATTATGTCATATTGGATATTACCTAGATAAGAGATGAACCCATTCTTGTTTTGCAGTGTTGAATTGCTCTTGAGGTCAAAGAAGATGTAAGTGTGCTGAATTTTTCCATTCCTTTTACTGAAAATAGGTGGTCCAGCAGATTGAGCTTCTATCCCACTGTTAAGGTCCACAGTCAGTGCTCCCAGTTAGTTTAGACCTGGGACTTTTGAATAACCTTGTGCTAATTGAAAGGAGAATGTTGGGTTTACTTTTTGTGACTTTGTTTGGTTATTTATTATTTTCTGGAGGCTATTTAGTACAGCTCATTTCTGCACGTTTGCAAGGAAAACACTAATGAATTGAGGAAATTGTAAAAAGCAAAAGAAAGGGATGCAGTTGCATTGTCACATTAGCAAACAGCATGGCTTTCAACAGGCACTGAGGGAGGGAGCATTTGCTAATGTTAGGATAATTTTTAAGACAGCATGTAATTTTACAATTGACAATTCGAGGTGAAACAGTGAACACAAATAAGTCTGGTTCACAAAACAAAACTACAACGACCTAGTGGGGTTTCAGGGCCTCTTGACAAAAAACAACTGTGACAGGACTTGTCAGTTCTGGAAAGAAACCAATTCAAAGATGACTACTTGAGCATTTTAGCAAAGAGGAGAAACTGTTGGAAATGCATCTGTATTCCAGAAATGTTAAAAGGCCTTCCAGTTTCCAGGAATGACAATTAAATTAAGCTGTGAAGGATTATCTTCTGCCTTTAATGACCCCATTCAGAATTAATTGTGACTGGACTGTCTTGTTCTGTGGTATGATTCTAACTACAGCATTGAGTAAAGACAGCAGGAAAAAAGTCTGCTTTTCATTCTTGACATCAGTTTTTCTGATGTTTTCCTTCCCTGTTTTTATAGAAATGGGGTGTGTGTTTCAATTTGGCTATCTATTTTGCTAGCAGCAGCTTTTT
Organism: Peucedramus taeniatus; assembly: GCA_013400575.1. Taxonomy (NCBI): domain Eukaryota; kingdom Metazoa; phylum Chordata; class Aves; order Passeriformes; family Fringillidae; genus Peucedramus; species Peucedramus taeniatus. The sequence continues at coordinate 30,477 of WBNO01001459.1, forward strand.
ATGAATGTGATACAATGTCAGGCATTTCACACCGAATGTGCTTTGCATATGTTATGCCCTTGAACTGAGGCTCCTATCCTTCCCCTAAGAAATAGGGGAACCTCATGTTCTGAAATACTCTTTTCAAGAAACTTGAAAGGCTGTTAATTTTGCATGGACTCTTTCCTCCCCCCTTTCTCTCATTTCTTTTTTCATGGCCGTCAATGCCACAGTGCTCCAATGAATATTTCTAAAAATAAAAACTGCAAATTACAGGCCTTGGTTTACCACAGTGTTGCAAACTGTTATTAACAAACAGTCTCTAAAAGCCACTGGTTTTGCAAGCCGTGAGGTAGCATAAGTCCACAGAACTCTATTGTTCTTTTTCAGTGCTCCTAGTCACCATATATTTTAACTACTTTTTTTTTTTTAAATACTTACTTGCTGCTTGAAAACACTGGGACTTGTTTCCAGCAATGAATTAACGTCCTGTCTATCTTTCCAATGATTTTCCAAACAATATATGAGTTAGAGGAGGAATAACCCCAGGACATGCTCTTGTTGGAACCTGAGCAAAATTTCAGCAACATTTGCCTGCTGAGGTTCAGTGCTCAGCTTCACACACAGAGTGGCATAGCAGCAGTGCATTCCTGCCCTTGCCTCACCTATGAATCCAGTCCTCTTTGTTAGAGAACCTGATGAACTAGCCAAGTGCTGGGACTGTGCTTGGAAGGGTTTCAGAGCCATAGGAGACATCCATAGGATTTGCATTTCAGTTCAAGTATCCCAAGATTTTAACACCTGTGTCCATACCCTGTTTTATATACATCTCAAACACACCTAGAGGTCTTTTTGCTTTCACATCTCATCTACCATCAGCTGGGAAGGACTACCAGAGCCTTTTTAGGAGGGTAGAGAGTTAAATACTGCTGACACTGATTGTACTGGCCAGCAAAAGGGGGCATGACACTGAAACTCCTGCCTTGAAAATTGTTCTGCTCTACTTACTGTAAGTCCTGTGGACTACATGCCTAAACCCTCTTTCAGTATTTGATTTGTGTGTTGTCTTTTGAATCTGAAACTATTTTCTTTTCTAAATCTGCACTTCTGCAGCTATGGTCATTGCCCTGATGCCGTGACCCTTATAGGTGCCTCACTACCTCTTTTTAGTTTGTTTTTCAAATAAATGGCTTTTTAAAAGTTGGGGTTTTTTCAGGAGAAACTTTTGATCTGGGTCTTCAACACATATAGTTGTGTATTTATAATTATATGAAGTACTTTTTGTTTTGATAAGAGCCAGGTTTATAGACTAGTCCTTCTTCTAAGCTTTCCCATAGACAATGCTCAGTCTGCTGATGAGACTCGTCCTGTATTTTGGTAAATGTGGGTGTCTAACACAAGGCAATTCAATCCACTATCTGGCCAGGCTGCTTCAAATATTTTGGTGTCAAAGTCCCATTGTAGATCTAGAACTAATTCTTAATTAGACAGAGACTCTGTCTAATTTATTTTCTAATTTATTAATTAGAAAATAAAATGCAAATTGAGACTGATTTGGAAAAACAAACTGGAATGTAGTCTTTTTTTAAAACGAGCTTTTATTGATCACAAATCTATTATGTAAGGAGTAGTGTTTTTTTTTAAAATTTATTCTTGGGAGTCCTTACTAGTAAGAAAAATGAGAAGTGGTTGATAAAATGTTGCAATATAGCAAACATTAGACAATCTATTTCCCTTAAGAGCTT
>WBNO01001462.1:699-28342 GCA_013400575.1 Peucedramus taeniatus
ATTAGTTACCTAGCAAACCACCAGGAAAAATTCCACAAACACAAAAGAAACAGATCCAACCCCCAACAGCATCTCTCATTAATCTGTTAACATCTGTTAACATCAGCCATGTACTTTTTCTTTAAAGCCATGGTATGCAAATTTCCTCCAGGAATGTGACTCCTCAGTAAGAGCTCCTATATGTATACTGAGGAATAGGAATTCAAATTTTAAATTTTCAGAGGAGCCTTAAATCCTTTGCTAGTAGTGTACTGGGAAATTATTCCTGTAACAATGATTTTGAGAAAATGCATGTTTCCTTCAGAAAGTTATACGTATCTGGAAAAAGAGGGAAGGAAAAGGTTTACTTAGATATTTCCACTTTTTATGTACCAAAGGTCTGTGTTTCAATGCTGTTCTATACTTTTCAGTAGATTATGACACAAATTCTGTGTTTAATTATTTAGGTCTTTACACATAATTCTCTGTGTTTTACAGAATTAATTGTATTAATTTCTGTACATTTTGCATGTTTTGAATACAGCTATATAAAAAACTGTGCTATAGCTCTATGCATGATTTTTCTTATTCACCCAAACTTTTACACTAGTTTTGAGAGGAATGAAGGAGGATGAAAGAGAAATGACAGCTGCCACCAGAACTTCAGCCAATGGAGACTCCTCAACATCTGCACTATTCACAAAGGAATTAATGCTCATTGTCTACCCAGATCTCTCAGTCTATCGGTTAAATGATTTTCTAAATTTTAATATTGATTAGTCTGCACTCTCAGTCTTTCGCTGCTTCTGAGATGGTGGATTTGCTGGGTTGGTGGACCATGAGTCAGTGGTTACAATCTCCCTCGATGGAATTACCTTTTGCCCAGTAGGAGCTGATTCAACACAGCTGACACCCAGAAAATAGTACCAGCTCTATCTTATCTCAAGCTCCTGCTGGGGGGCTTAACTTACAGTCCAAGTTCCAGGTATCTACTAAGGTTTGTTCAAGGGGGCTTTGGTGGGCATTTGTGATTGCAGATGTCATCTGTCTCATAACCTGGGGTGATCTTTGTTTGAGTGCTGAAAGGTGTAGGAGCAGTTGCTTCTTTGTTTGACACAATGGGAATTTTTGTCTGGATGTGTTAGCCAAGATGTGCTAACCAGATCTTGCCTCTGACAGGCCTGGTTTCACTCCAGTCTGTCTCTCCCTTCTGTGCTTATCTCATGGCAAAACCCTTCTGTGGTTTTAACAGTGTTTAAGACAGACAACAAATGCTGTAAAATTTTATCCAGTGGATATTTGCTAACTCATAACACCAGATAATTTATATTAGTGCCTTACAACATCAGTCATTTCTTTGCTAAGTTTTCCAGATGTGAAACTCTATTGGGTAATGGAAATTAAGAAGAAAAAAAAGAAACAACTACATTAAAAGAAAATTTATGGTAGATTAAAACATATCATAAAGAGACTGTAAACTGTGTATTAAAAGAACTATTAACTGCATCCATTGCAATAACTCATAAGAAGTATTTTGTTCCAGCTAGCTCCACTAGAGTAACTGAACAGTTCTGGGTTTGCATTTTATGTGCAGCTGAAAGCTGAAATGTTTTTAGAACACCTGCTTTTGGATTCCAGGAAGAATGACTATCTGAGCTATAATGCTTTCCTGTGTAATGCAACCCCAACCAATTTACTTTCTAAAAGTAGTTTGATTTTTCCCTTACTGTAGTGCTATCAGATAGCAACATGCTCTCTGGGGATTCCATTCATGCTGAGATTGCACCAAACAGTGATTGCACTGCTGAATCAGTCTGTAATCAATCTTGCATCCTACAGATCTCCTTTAGTATTTTATTCTTTGATCACTGTCTAATGGGAAACATAACACGTTTAAGAATAATGAAACTTCAATCTAATTGTATCTTTGCTGGAGAGTCTCTAGGCATCCTTTTGCAGCCTCTAATGAAATGACTCTAACAGTGAATGTTTAGCCACACGGTCTACAGAAAGGATATACAATGGCTAAGTTTTCTCCAAAGTGTGGGTATATGTTCACTGTCAATAAGTTATTTGACACCTTTCCAGTCTTTCAGCACTTATTTCTCTTGTTTCTACAATATTCACAATTTCTAATTAATAGTATTTTTTCCTGTCTTATATAAGGGCAACTTGTATTGTTCTTTTAAACAGTTTTGTGCTTTAGTGCTGTTCAATGGATGCATTAAGATTTTTTTTCAGAGCATATTCATTGCATAATGAAAGTGAAAGATAATTCTAAAAAGCATTCATATATCCCTAAGCCATTAAAATCTTTCAATGTACTATATATATTTTGATTCCTGTTTGTTATTTTTGATAAATTTCCTACTTTGGCAAAGTATTAGGTAATTAAAAACAGAGTGATAGAGAAAGTAGTTAAATGTGTGTCAAAATCTATTATTAATTCTGATTTCTTTTATTGTAAGTCATAAATGACATGTGAATTTCCAAACAAATCATACAATACTCAGTTCAGTGACAACATATGCACCACAGCATAAGGCAAGATAAATAAACTTTAATCAATATTCAGTTAATTTTCCAGCAATGGTTATATTGAATTGTGAATTTAGGATAGAGAAGAACTATAATTTAAAAGAGACTATATAAAAAATAGTTGCTCTTTTTCTCTTGGCTGAAAATGCAGTATACCTGTGTTCAAAGTAGAAAGTTCTCAATGCCTTTGGGTTTTTTAGTGTTTTGCTGTTGTTGCAATATGTCTTTGAGAGACTACTTGTTACGATTTACAATAACAACACTGTTATTGTTTTTATGTCCCATCAGGTTTTTGCTTCTTCTTTCTGATATTGACTGCTCCCAAACCTGATTTTTTTCTTATTTCTGATAGTTCAGAAAGTACATATCACAGATGGTAAAATGTCAGGAAACACATCCACATTTATAGTCATCTTAATGGAAAATGTACAAAGACAAAATTTTAAGGTGAGTGAAAAAGCAAATTCCCTTTTTCATGCTTGATGTCAGCAGTTGCGGGGAAAACATTTCCCTTCAAAGCCAACATTTCCAATGAACCTTTGAGATATTTGGCTCTCATTCTTCCAGCAGTTTTCTGAAGTTTAATTTTTACTGTGTACAAACCTCCAGAGCTAGTCTGTCTAACTATATACAAATGCTTGAGGACATCTCACATCTGAAAAATTTCAGCACAGCACTAAAGATGTTGAGCTCTTCTCTGCTCTAAAACAGGTCAATGGAGTTTTGTTGATTTTACAAGCAGAAGATCTCAGAATAAATTGCTGAATTTATTAACAAAGAAAACATTTTGCATGTTTCAGACTTGAAAGAAATACCATCTGCACCAGTAAATTGCTTTCCACGAGGTTTTATCAACTTTGCATAGTCACTTGAGACCGTCTATTTGAAATATTCTGAGAAAACAAGTTGGCTTCAAGTTAACTGTTAGAAGTTGCATTAATGGTGCATTCTTTTTGGACATGCATTTGTTTGAAATATTTTAAGTCTGAAATATTTGTCTGTGAAAACATAGACGATAAATAAAGCACAAATGTATACATATATATATATAGATAGATATAGATATGAATATGAACATACAATTGTATTTTTATATATTCACTCTTGCTTCTTCCCTCTCTATTGCCTTGTAAACACGACTGATCTTTTTATAAGTAACTCATGGTATCCTAGAATGATTTGGGTTGGGATGAACCTTAAAGATCATTTAGTTCCAACCTCCCTGCTGTGGGCAGGGACACCTCTCACTAGACTGGGCTTCTTAAAGACCCATCCAGCCTGTCCTCAAACACTTTCAGGGATGGGACACACAAAACTTCACTGGGCAGCTTGTTGGAGTGTCATATCACCCTCACTGTAAAAATGTTCATCATCTGTCCAATCTAAACCTATCCTCTTTCAGTTTAAAATTGTTGACCCTTGAACTGTCACCACAGGCCCACTAAAACACCTCTCTACATCTTCCTTCAATCCCCCCTCACTTATGGAAAGGGCTCTATAAGGTCTCCAAGGAGTCTTTTCTTCTCCAAATAGAAGGATGTAAATGCTCTCAGCCTGTTATTTACAATTCCTGTATCCACTGCCACGCCACAGATATGTATCTTCCTGACAATTCCAATTTTTAATACCTTCATCATTTTCCCTCTGCCACTGATTAAAGTACATCTGTTCCTGTGATTTGGATAACCTTGACCAGTTTACAGACAGCACCTACTCTCACTCACCCTCCTCAACAACACAAGGATACAAAAGCTTGTGGCTCAAGATAAAGACAAGGAGATGGTTTACTATTTACTGTTACAAACAAAACACAAAACTTGAGGAATTTAAGGCAAATTCAGGTAGATTTTGACACTAAGACACAACCCCAAATTTAAACCAATAAATTTCTTTGCCCTGTTTGCCGGGACTTTACTTAATTTTGAACACGTCTAACATCCCTCTTGTCATTTGCTCCTGGTACAGAGTAGTCTGATCAGTTCTCTGCTCTGTTTCTGAGTAAAGTTCATGGAGCATTGATATAAATGAATGCAGACCACTTGTAGGATGATCATATTCTCTGAATCAAGACAAAACTGAAATTTTTATTTATGCAGATCAATATGTAGTTTAGGAAGAGTGCTATTTTCTTTCTAATATCTATAATTAATCTGAACAGTATATATATTGTATGAACATCAGTATTTTAAATAAATACTAATGGGACAGCACTGAGTTAAGAGATTTTATTCTGCTTCTTTTTTAGCTAAATATCTAATTGAAATGCTATACTACCCTTCGAAAATATCCTCTCATGTCCTCCTCTCCATCTTACTTCAGAGACTGTGCTGAATTTTCTCTCCAAGAATTGTGCCATATACTATTTCCCAAATGCAGGACATCCTTTTTGATAGCTCTGCATATGCTTTATATTGCTTAAGTAAGGAATTAAAATTTTTCTTCTGCATTAGTAAGGAATATTTGTTTTTTTCCTAGGCATCTGTGTTATAAATTTGTTGGTAAAAAGAAAAAAAAGCCCTCACAAAATCTCCTACTTTTAATAAACCCATTGACAGTCAGTTTCTCTCTTCTTTTAAAATGAAGATGCTACTGAAATTTCCCTCATATTGTAACATAAGGGAAATGTACTAATAATATTAATACTCTGTAATACAATCTGTAATTTTCATATACTGCATTCCTTCAGATCAGCCACATTAACTTCTAGTTTATAACACATTTTTCACTATTTTTTAAAGTCTTGTAATCTAAAAAATTCAGTAATATTCTTAAATACAAAAAAGAAGTGACCCTGCCCCCCATCAAAAAGCACAAAGAGGATATTTTTTTCAGCTTACACAAATGGATGAATTCATGCCTTTGAAAGCAAATTTTCTTTCTCTCTGTGTCCCTCAGTGAATTACCTGAATCTCTTACTTAATTGAAACCATTCAGATGCACTAAGTTACACTTCCATCTGAATCAGTATAATTGAATGCTAGAAAAGATTGCTCTATGATGAAACCATTTCATTTATTACTGTAACACATTTAACATTTCAATGCAACCGCAATATCTCATTTACTATATGCCTGAGCACTGGAAAGGTTGGGCTTTTTTAGCTTGTTTTTGTTTTTCCTACTTATAGCAAAGTTGGAGAGGAAAAAGTTTTAGAGTCTTTTAGAAAGTATTAATGTTATTTATTCATGGTGAAAACATGGAATGATATCAAAGAGAAAAACAAAACAAACCTAAATACGGCTGTCTGTCTTGCTTTTTCCAAACTAACTGCTGGTATAACACATGCCTTGTTTCTGAAAATTACATGAAAGGATTGCTCTTCCAGCTAGGTGCAATTTCCTCATTGTTTCAATTTATCATGAAATCTTATTATAAAAATCAGTGTTCTTCATAGAGTTATTAATCTTCAGTGTAATCACAATCTTTGAACCTGACATAGGACCTCACAGGGAACACAGAAGCCAGCGTTTCTCCTGATTACAGCTGCTTGACTTCTTTCATTTTCTTTCACAACTCTTGCATCCATTTGCAGTATGGAGTAAACCATGACAGAGCTATAAATGAGACAGAAATATTTTAAACTGTAACTAGCAAGAAGAATTTTAGCGGGTTCTTCTGGAAGACTGTAATCCAATTATGTCATATTGTATATTGTATAAATATATCTAAAAGAGCAGTATGATACACAGATATTTATTTTACTTTTTGCAGTCCCATGTTATTATTTCTCCACTTACTTTCACCTTCATTACGGTATAATGAAATGTATATTTACGTTATTAATAACCACAGGGTTTACTAATATTAGTACATACAATATACTGGCATCTTCTGTCATTTTTTTGACCATTTAGTGTATGTTATGTTTTCCAGATATGTTTCCAGCCATAGAATTTTAAGTTGGTTCATGTATCTTTTTACTTCTCATTTATTTTTTGACATTATACTGAAATCTGATCAATTTTCCTGTATTTAAGATACAACAGTAATGCTGATCTTAACTTTGACAATTAAATCAAAGTGTCTTTTTATTTCTCAGATCAGCACTGCACCCAACAATCTGTTCCCTTTGGCATTTCCAATCCTTATGTCAAAGACTGTTTCAGAGTAATTAATCTGAAGTTTAACAGAGAAGAACAGATTCATGTACTCGTATATCCCAAACTTCTGCATATTATAGACTGTAGTTTTAAGTATCAATCTCCACAAGGATTGTAAATGACTATTTATGATTTAGCCAATTAAAATATTTTATCTTTGCACTAATGTTAGTCAAATAACTTATCTGGAAATGCCAATACTTATAATAATGTAGGACAGCTACCATGTACTTCTGGAATATGATGGTTCTGACATTTTGTACCCTGTGATCCAAGTTCATGTAGTTATTGCAGAAAAGGTTTTAAACAATTGGTCTGTTAGGAGGATATGCACAAAAACAGTCTCAGATTTTTATAGCTTAGATATAAATCACAGAAATAAAAATTAATATTAATGAGGACCAGATTAATGCATTTGCTGCTGGTAATGATTGTGGGTATTTGTGCAGAATACTGTTCATTTATCTTATATGGGCATGACTGCTACAAAAATCATATGTTAATGTATTTCAAACACTTGCTTTGAATAGTTATTGCTCATCAATAAAAGAAAGACACATATTTATTTAGCCCCTTTTCTCATATTCTTTGGAATGTGCTATAATTACAATAGTTTTTTTCTAAATATGCTACTAAGAATTAAAATGTTGCATTTCTTTGATTAGAACCACTATTGCAGTTACATGTTTGTTTAAACTGAAAACCAGTGCACAAATGCAGTGATATGCTAGACTTCTATACTCTGTTCTCTAGAACTTTTGGCTTCATCTCAAAAGAGTTATGAAACCACTTTTTTAAGAGCAGGTACCAAAGATCAAGAAGAAACCCTTGCATTGCTTAATGCAGACATTGTTTTCAGGAACTATTAGAGCGCGTCATCTGCAGTAATACCAAGAGAGTTAGGAAATAAATAGGCTCAACTGAACAAGGAAGATAGTAGGTTCCAAAAGATGGGTCTGTGTTTGATTACCATCTGTACATTTTGAAGAGCCTACACATTATGAGAGATTGTGTACTTTTTTTTTTTTTTTTTTTTTNNNGTGAATAAGAAACATAAATGGAAGCAAAGATCTCTTTTCTAACTTTGAAAAAGAAGGGAACTTCAACTGCCACCTGGTGCAGACAAGAAAGTCATCTGTTCCTTAGGCAGTATTTCATAATAAAGAGATCTTGCTGGCCTAGTTAGAGGCTGTTCTTGATCTGAATTTCCAGCCGTGTACTTGTGCCCTTTCCTGGATTTTAGACACATTCCTGGATAAACAGACTCTAGGATCAATTGATTTAGAATATGAGACGTCTCAGAAGTAAAAATGTGGAAAACACACTTTATTCTCAATAGCAGCTAAGAATCATAAACACTCACTTCACCTCAACCACTTCAGAGATATTTTTTACCATATATTTTTTTACTGATAGCATTAAAAAGAAAAATAATTACTTTAGAAAACTTGCAATATGCAAGGATTTTCCACACAAAAATTATGTCATGAAATTTAAAAGGAATTTGCACAAGAGTACAGTTCCACATTCAGATATTGAATGCTGGTCTTTAAAGATGTATCTTTACAATGTATGTTATTGAAGGATACCTCCTACTAAAGTAAAGGGAAATGTTTTCTATATACCCCAAATCTGGATGCACTCTTGAACATATTTTATGTTTGACTCTTAATCCTCTACAGGAACAGCAATTTAAGTGGTTGACCATACTTAGACCTTTCATTGCTGCATAAATATTTTCTCTCTGGTTACTGAGCTACAGCCCACTGCTTTCATTTGAAGAGCCCTGAGAGAAAGCATAGCCTGCGAGTAGTCCAGACTGCTTCCTCCTTTGCACAGATGTGGAACATGCAAGACAGAAACCAAATGAATAAAAAAGCTAAAACAAGAGAAATAAGCAACCAACCAATCCTTCAAAAAAACCCAAAATCAACAAATTCTAACTACAGTAATCTTTTGCAAAATTATATAATTGCATTACATTTTGGTGTGAGCATACTCCATGGAAAACTAAACGCATTTGTTCTTAGCAATTACAAGGTTTTGGGTTTTTTTTTTTAAATAAACTATGATCCATTCAGAGGATTTGCAATTTTTTCACAGTGAAAAAAGTATTTTTTGATTGTGAATCTCCTTTCCAAGGAAGATAAGACCTTACTTTCACTCTCCAGAATTTTTGTATCTAAAGGAATTTATACACTTTTCATTTAGGTATAAAGGGTACTGTTTCTCAAGAAAATCAGAAGAAAATTCCAATTTATGTAAGTAACTGTGTTTCAGTTTATCTTGCATGGAATGGAAACAGGCTTTCAAACATCACATTTATTGCAAAGTTTAATGTGGAAAAAGGGATGTATTGCAATTATTTTTTTAAGAACTGCCTTCCTGATTTCTAAATCTTATCCTTTCTAAAATAAAGTTATATTTCTTAAAGCAGTGTGAAGTATGTTTTTAGAGGAAATTCCTTTACCCCACATTATACAGGAAATCAGACCAAAATGTCATAACATATTTTTTATGTTATAGAATCCATAAACTCAGAGGAAAAAAAAAAAAAAAAAACAGAAAAAGAAAGAGAATAGAAAATATAAGGCTAAAATTTTGTAATGTTATTGTAATCTTAATTTAAACATGCAAGCATAAAGACAATGCCCAGAAACTATAGAGAACTGCAACTCTGCCTAGACTTCAATAAGGTGGATTACGTCACTGTTTCTCCGTCCTTGCCTCAATTTTTCTGTTATGAACACTTTTTTGTCCTTTCTGCTTCTCTGTTTTTTGATAATTTTTAAACTAATATTTTCTCAGTCCATTTAACACATCATTTTTTTAGAAATTCTTCTAAAAGAATATATATTTTTACATTCTTCTAAAAGAAATGTGAACCAAGTACTAACGAAAGTCCAATGTGATTTCAGCAGATGCATACACAAAACTAGATATCATAACAGAGTTTCTTCTATCTCAAATCTTCTCTTCAAACATAAAAGTTTGGCATGGCCGTAATACACACTGGTAATTTTTATTATCAGTTTATTTGGTTTGTACTTGTCTATTGTGATAAAATGTGGGAAAATGAAGCGTTTCAGATATTCTTTTGGCTTAAGCTAAATTCTTGCTTTGTCAGACTAGGTACAAAGCACTCACTTTGAGAGCTGGAGATGGTTTTATTCACAGTGGTGCCTTGTCTCATAAAATTAATTGCTCAGACATGTTCTGCAGTACACTAAGCAAATCCTTGATGGCTTTTAGAGGCTTTACAATAGCCTAGGAAATGTCACACTCTGCTGTGGTATATTACACTTGTAATAGTAGTGTCAGTAGTAATAGAACTATAGCTATAGTCATTATAATCAAACTGTAAAGATAATGACAGTGTGGAAATATATTTTCTTTCTCCCCAAGGATAGTTTCAGAGGACTGTTCTACAAAGGTCTCTATGGATGTATGTGAAATGACTGGTGAGCTTCCTCCTATAACATGTTGTGACTATCACAGCAGAGAGCTGAGTAAGCTATACACAGTGTACACTCACCAAGGACTTCTGGAATCGGTTTCCTTACGATGTCTGTAGTCCCTATGAGAAGACAAAAGTTCAAGCACAATATTATTTAAGGGAGGAGTCAACAAGGCTGAAATACAAAGCCAAAAAAAACATGATTTTAAACAATGCCCACACAGACTGTAAATTAAAACTTTAAAACATCAATCTTCCCAAAACAAAGAATATACCATTCTAGCATGGGTTGAATCAGGTAATAGTCTGATGTTTTATCTGAAGTATTTGGAGCTGACTCAGTATAGAACACTCTCCTAAGTAGTTTTGCACTTTTTCTTCCAAACTTGCATTTATGCAGTGCACAATCTTTTTTTTTTTCTTCAAAAAGACAGGCTTGAATACATAAAGATAGGTAAGTGATTTTGTGAAAGCCTATGAGATGAGGTTCACAAAGACTCTCAGGCATGAAGATGATCAGTCTCATAATGATTAATTCTCTCCCTGGCTTGGCAAATTCTCAAAGCTGGTTATGGACACTTAGGTTTCCAGCTGTCACAGAAATCTTACCATTTTTTACATGCACAGTGAAGCAACTTCAACAAGAATGATAAAGAATGCTTTTTTCTTCAGCCTTGCCTCGTGATTAACTGCTTTTTTAGGAGCACTGATATCATTTCAGGCCAAAAAGAATCTCAAAGTTCAAGATGTTGACTAAATAGTTATTGATTTAGCATAGTCAGATAGTTCCTATCCTTTCTATTCACATCTTGGAAGCAGAGAAGTATGTATTTTGCAGCAGGCATTTGGCGTGACATGACCTCATTTTTATTTAAACCAATGAATCTTAGTTGGCTTTAGATGAAATATAGATCTAAAGGTGCCTTACTCTGACAAAATGACTTCAAAAACAGACAGCACTTCCAATGCCAAAGTCACTTTACAGTCAAAACCTCTTATGCTTATAGACTCTCAGGTGCGCAGGCAGTTCAGCAGCATTGTTGCCAATTTTTAGATGTGACTTAAATTCCAACCACAAAGAAAACTCTGAAGGATCCTTTTTTTAATCTAGCCTTACTGACTTGGCTAAGGAATCAATGGAGGAAAAAAATTAAACCCATAAAACAAGTTCATTTACTTGTGAAGATGAAACCAAGCAATAATGCCTTTGACTTAATGTCCTGAAGTCCAAAAGGAAAATATCAAAACACAGAATGAAAGAATAAGAAAGAATAAAAGGAAAGTAAATAACAAAAAGGGACATTATTAATGAATTTAAAGCAACCAATCTACATGCCTGATTTTTAAGCTGGGCATTTTTCCTTCATTGTAATACAGGTGTTTTGGTTTTTTTTTTTTCCCCTGGGGACTGAAATAATAACAATGCATTGGCAAGCACTTAAAATATCTTATTATTAAATATATAAAGCTACAATATTTGGGCATCTTTAAGAGTTCATGCTCAAGAAGTATAGTGATAACTAGAATCTCCCCTGCTATTTTGGAGCTTTTATCTGATACAGAACACAGAGTAAAACTTATTGAAAAAAATTATTTGCAAGATTGCAAAAAATGACTCAAACCAAAGTTTTTTTCCTACTATTTCACAAGTAATCTTGGACATACTCATTATAAATCCAGGTTTCCATTTCCAAAAACAGATTTAATATAGTATAAAAAACATTTATCTATGATGAATTATTATCATAATATGTATTTTCCCTCAGCATTTGAGAGACTATTTTAAAAAATGCAGAGATGCCAATGCTTTTCTCTGTATTAACTTACGATACCAATTATGCGTTAAGGAAATCCAATCTTTAACTGATATGGCAGCTGTGCTTTTATTGTAGCTAGCAGTGCTTACTAGTGCACCTCTGTCATCACTCTCAACATGTCATCCAAACTAATGATGCATCAAAATACTTTTGATGATGTTGTATGAAATTGCTGTTTATAGGAAAAATCCACTGATCTTTTTAAGCGACAGAACCTATGAACACTTGAAAACAGGCAGGATGTCTCAAAACGGATCCACAAAATATTTCTTGTAATTAATAATGGGAAATAAAACTGTCCTATTTATTTGGCAGATTAATGAGGTTTTTAATGGATCTATATTCAGCATTTCCATGAAACACTGATATAGGCTTGCCCATGAAGGACAGGTTGCTAAAGCTGAATCACAAGTATCAATATTTTCCTTTGGGACACAAATTAATAGGCAGGATATGGCAAAATATCCAGTGATTCACCCACTTAGAAGTGAAAGGAAATGGAACTGATAGTATAGGGCTATTTGTAATTGATTTTCTACTGTAGTGAAGAATAAAAGGAAAGAACTGATAGAGCCTGTTCATGTTTCCGGGTACTCTCATTTATTTTCAACAGAGCCGAATTTCACAGCAGAAACTGGATGTGAGGGACCAATGTGATTTTTCTTTAGGCCTCAGCAGGTGTTCCACATGAGGTGAACAATGCCTGCAGGGGCTGTGCCCGTGCTGGGAGCCCTGTCCCGGGCGGGCCTCGCCCGGCAGCCGAGCAGGGCAGAGAAAGCTGCCGCCATCGGGCTGCCAGCGACCGCCCTTGCCGGCGGGGCAGATCCCCTGTGCCGGGGAAAATGCCCAGGAAATCGGGCTATGGGAGGAGCTTTAGCACACAAAACCGGTGAACTGCACCGCCACAGCCCGGGGGCGTTTTGTTTGGGTTCCTTGGGAGCGGGGGCTCGCCCGGAGGCTCAGCTCGGTCCCCTCCTTCCCCCTCGCCTTTTTCTCCCTGCGCTCCTGCTTCTTCCCTGGCTGCCTTCCCTGTCCGGCCCTGTCCTGCCCTGTTCGCCCTTCCCCGGGGCAGCTCGGCCCCAGGGCCCCGCAGCGCTCCGCTGTTTCCCCACGGAGCCGCCGCCCCGGCCCTGAGAGCCGCAGCTGCTCCAGGAGCGCGCCCGTGGCCGCGGAGCCTGTTCTGGGCCGGCAGGAGGGACACGCAGCCGCTGCTGCTCGGGAATCGCGCCCGGCCCGCCCCGGGAGCCGCGCAGGCTCCGCGCAGCCCGCGGCACCGCGGGGTCCTGATCTTCTGCTTCTCTCTCTGTCTCTCTTTTCTCCTCTTTGCTCCCTTTTCTATCCTCCCTTGGTAGGAACACTTGTCATCCTTTTCTCAGATATAATATTGCTGCATTTGCGCTTTGTTTTTGTCCGAGAAATGTACTGAGAACAATCCTCCCCGACTCCCCTTTTTACAGCAGGGCAGGACACTAGAAAAGAAGTTAAGATCAAAAGTCTTAAAAAGTACTGAGGTTCCCAGCCCATTAAATATTATCGAGGTTTAACGAGGTGCTAGTAGAAAAATGTACTGTACTTTTTTTTCTGTGGGAAGTCTAGCCCTACAACATGTTTTAAAATACATGCATTCTCAGGATTTCGCTTTTGGGTGTGTAAACACTGCACTCAAGTTTTAAGACTACTGTCAAACTTTGTGAATTTCCACAATTGTTTTCTGTAGGTTTCTAGATATTTATAAGTATTTATAAGTCAAATGTGTGCCAGATAACTAACAGATCTGATGGCACAAAGACTGTATAAAGGTTTTCCATAGATCTTTAAATAGGAGGTTTTAAATACTCACTACCCAAGTTTATAAGGAATTTTTCTGAATGTTTGACCATTCACTTAAATACCTACATAACTCAATTTTTTTTTTTTTTTTTTNTTTTTTTTTTTTTTACGAGTTCTTGACAGGAAACTTCCAGGGATAGAATAATTGAAGCATTTATATAAGGGGATGTTGCATATACTAGAATAGTGCCAGAATAATGATTACAGGTGCATCTTTTACTTTGGCCAGACATCTCAGATTTTGATGTTCTTATACTTCTGATATGCAGGGTGTTCTGTGAAAGAACCACTAACTCCATGAAGCTGTAGAGAGGACAGTAAGCTCTTTTTTAGTCTCTGTGACAAATTTTCCTATGCATCATCTATGATGTAGGACGAGGCAGTTTGTGTAAAAATTTATTATTGTAAGGGTATTGAGAGCTCTTCTGGAGCCAGCTCAGTACCAGCATGTTCATGGAGAGTGGTTCTGCTGATTGCAGAGGGGAGAGGCTCAGGGTGTTGGGCAGGTCTGCTCCTGGCTGAGCTGTGGGACCAGCCCTGGCTGGGGAGGCACGGCCCTGCCATCCTCATGAGCATCCCCCACAGCTCCCAGGGAGCTCCCTCCAGCTCCTGCTGTGTGCTGACAGCTGTTTGCCATCTTTTCCCATAGGTCCTCCTTTAAATGGTGCTCTCAAGAAATCGATGGGGAGCAATGTTTCATTCCACTGCTTCTGCTTACATTAATATTCATTTTGTGACAGAGCTCTGACCTTGTGAAATGCCCTTCAGAAGGTTAATATGAATCTCCAAAGCCTCTTTGGGTTTAAGTACAAAACCTGGGATTATCCCGGTCTAAATCAAGGCTATGGATTAATGAACATAATTTAAAGTTATTAATTTAATTGCAACATTCTGGCATCTGTTCTGTTTTAATTTAAGTTTACATTAAAAAAAAAAACTGTTTCCAGAAAGTATATTTAAACTAAAAATAATTATCTTCTTTGCATTATGACTGCATCTTTGTAAACTGCCCATGCAAAAGGAGAATAAAGAAAGAAGCATGATACATTTAGCTCTTTTTTTCTTTTTTTGGTTGTTTTGCTTGTTTGAACAGCTTGCATGATCTTTCCAGCACTGTTTTCATTCATTTAATGCGCTGATATTTTTAATACAACAAAATTACCATTTTCATATTTTTGATCATTGCAGGAAGAGTTTCATTGTAAATAAAATCTCGGTTCTAATTTAGTGTACTCAGTGAATTAGATACTTTCTTTGCCTTTTCAATTCCCATTCTGAAATGTGTTAGGGAATGTGGTGTGAAAATGGAACCTATTGTATCCTCACTGATGCTGCAAGAAATATGCAAAAAATGAACCAAAAGGCAAAGAGGAAACAGTGGATAAAAAAATGAACACTTTAAAATAATTATCTGAAAAACAACATGATGAAGAAAAGTGGGAGGGGAAATATATATGTTCATGATAGCTTTTACTTTTTGTGGGATTTAGTCAGCAAACTCTGAAATAATAATAACAAATAACAATATAACTAAGAATACAAGTTTCTATAAAGTATTCCCAGAGGAATGGCTTCCAGATTAAGAGAAACTAAGTAAATTTCAACTCTTCACATTTTGAAAAGGATAAATAAAACAAGATATACCAGGAAAGCATAAATCTATGCAAAGGAGATGAATAAAAAAATATGTCCAGAACTAGTTAAAAAACTTTTCAGTTCAGTGATCAAAAATTAGGTTAGAAATAAATTTTAAAATAAGGAAATATTCTGAACTGGAAACTGCTTGTCATAGATAATTATAAAATAATCAATGACAATATCTCATTTAGCAGTTGTGAAAACTTAACCTCAGAAAATCCCTAGGTCACTGGCTACAGTACTCTCAGATGTTATCTCTGAAAAAGTATATGTCATATATTTAATGTGCTCAGTTCTGTGGTTGGTTGCTAAGATTTTTTTGTAAACTCCACTCCATTTTTCTCATGTGGGAACTAAATTGTTTGGACAAGCTGTATTATCACAAAGCCTACCATACAGATACTGTATTTCTGAATAAAGTTTCTTAGATTATATAAGTGGGATGTCAGTCTATGTATATTCTTTTGAATGTTCTCCCAGTTTTACACAGGTTCATGAAAAATCCATTCCATTTTATGCATCTGTTCCTCTTATCTTTCTGTAAAGAAATTTGGGGTAAATTTAACGGTAAGCAAGCACTAACATACTTCTCTTAATAAAATAAATGAATAAATGAAGGATAATGAAAGATTATGATTGAGTTTTCAATCTCAATTGAGTTGAGTTTTAGGAATACATCAGTCTGTTATAAAGAACTTCATGCTTGCTATTAACTAACTGGATACATGAGCAGTTTTCTGCTCATTACCTTACAGGTGTCTTCAATTTTACCACCTCTATGAGGAAAAAAATGTTAAGACCAATTCAGAGACATTTTTGAGCATTCTCTCCTGAACTCGCTGAAGCACATCTGACCTAGTCTGTCACCACACTCTTTAGACACAATAGAAAGATGATAAGTGAATTATCTCAGCTTAAGTGTTTTAAACCTTTACTCTCTTTGTGGTCAACTTCTATGGTCTGTGGTCCTTATGGTAAACTTCTCTATATCTTTCTTTGTCTAGTTGAACAGCCTCAGAGATTAAAAAAAAAAAAAAAAAAGACCCAATCTTTTTTTTTTATTCCCTATACTTCCCTCCCTGCCACAAACTAGTAGCACTGAAACTGAGGTACACAATACCATTAAAATAATGGTTAATAGTATGGAAAACTGTAAAAACTGCATTAGTTCCATATGTAGTTAGAATTTTTGCATTTTTTATTATGGATTTCTTATTATTAGCTTTGTTTTAGGAGGTCACAGATCAATGAGGTTTCAGTGTAAGAAGGGGTGATTAGGCATATTTTGTGATCTAAGTTTCATTGTACTAACAGCTATTCATTCCACAGTATATGGAAACCATAGTATCCATAGAAACTTCTATTACCTAGTGTATTTGTCATTACTCAGTTTCCAGAATACATTAATTATGACCACCATAATAATTCAGGATCCGACAGTACTCCTGTTATGAAACTCTATCATGAGAGTACTATTAATACTTCCATAAAATTTCAATCTTGCTGAAATTTACTGCAGTGTTTCAGCCTGTATATGAGCATGTATTCACTGAATTGGTTAAAATTTCAATCATTAAAAATAAATAATTTGAAATTAACAAAAAAATTCTACCCAATTTTCTAAGGATTAATAATGAAATATTTCATTTAGAAAACACTTATTTTGTGAGAAATCAAGAAGGTTGGAAAAGAGCAGTTTATATCAACCATTAATGAGTGGTAATTTAATTAGGTTTGATACAGAACCTGAGTCTGCTTTTCTTTTAATCCAGTGGGGATATACTTTTCTTTACACAGATAATTTTTTTCATTTCAGGAATTGGTGTAATTTCAAGATCTCCTAATTTTTATTAATTCTTTTTTTGCAGTGAAAATGTTATATCTATTTAGTTTTTACTTTTTATTGGCTGAATAGTCAACAATACTTTTTAAGAATTTATGTTTTTAATTGAAAAAATTAAAGCACATTTGCCACTTTGTCAGTCAGACAATTTAAGTAAACAATATAGCCAACCAATAATCAAAACAGCAACCAAAACAAAACAAAAACTCCCACATACAAAAAAAAACCCCAAACAACCCAACATTTAAAATGGCAAGTCATCCTAGTTCCCTTTTAATTTTTTAGTAAAGATTTTGAAGGACACTAGGAATCGGCAATTTTAGGTTTTTTAAAGGACAGCAAGAATTAATGGAATAGTTTAAGTGTTCAGCATGATTTGGGATTATGAGACCAAAAGGTGATAAAAGGACCTTTCTATTGCAAAAGGACAAAGCTGAACCAGGAAGATGGTACATTTATATCAGCATTAAAAATGCATCCCATTAGTTCTAAAGTTTGTGAAATCACTTTCCTTTGAATCTCTCAGGGATAATTCACCTAAATTAGCATTAGCTTTAGGAGAGAGCTGTGATCTGAATGCTCCTCTCTTAGTTTACTCAAAGAAAAAAACCTAGGTTTAATTTATTTAGTGACCTTTGTAGATTTCAAACTTGAATGATTTTCTTTCTTTACAGTCCTTGGTAGACTCAAGGCAGAAACTACCACTTTTAAATGGTGATTGCCTTATTCACAGAAATAGACATAGAGCCTAGGGCTCTTTTATGCTTTTCTGACAGACACTTCAGCAAACATAGTGCTTTATTCATGTAAAATATTCCTTGAATTCTTGAAACAAGTAGTTCTCTATTTTCTAAATCATTTGATGTGATGAGTGCTCAGGGTAGCCTAATGAGGTGGACCTATTAAAAATGCAATGATACCTGTCAAATTCTTTTTAAATTACTCTGAAAGAGAAGATAATGATGACAATTCCAGTTCTGAATACCTGTATTCAATTAATTTAATGCTGTTTTAAAGTAAAATACAGAGTAGTCTCTGGATTAGAATACCGTTGTCCTCACACTGCTGACCAAAGATCCATTTACTATGCCTGAAGATGACCTTTGTTCTCAGGCTTACTTATCTCAACAAATTGACCTAGAATTCTTTTTAAGTCAACAATTTGCAGATGATAGGTGGTGGATATAATCCTTTCAGAAATAAAGTAACACATGGCTAGTCTTCCTGAGAGACTCCCTCTTTCGCTTTAACTTCTGATGATAATGACTAAATGGTAGCAACTTTCCCATACAGACAGGTTAAAACAAGGGTAGAAGAAAGATCTAAACCACAGTTTCACATTGCCTTCCTAGTGCAGACCTAGGCAACTAAATATTTACATTATTACTTTTTACATGAAGAGAGCTTCTCTGTCTTGTCTTAGTGTGTGTTGGGTTTTATCTTGTTTGTCTCTCAGGTCCTAACTTTGGCACTTTGGCTTTGATCAGGCCTTGTTAAAGACTTCACTCAAATTTGTTCTAAAAGATAGACATTTCAGGGCTCAGGATTGTGACACATAAATCCGCTTTTTGATTGGATTCAATCAATTAGAAAAAAAAATCCAACTAATTGAACTTTAATAAGAAGTCTAAGTCACATAAAGAGGTGTTCAAAGCTTGCAGACTATTGCCAATAGCATATTGTGATATAACTTGGTTCCTGCATGTAGGATTTGTTAAGAAAATATTTATATAGATGTGTGTGTATATATATGTGTGTGTGTGTATATATATATATATATATATGCATCTAATAAGCTGCTATGAAAGGAGAAAGAACAAAACAGACTGTTAAAAATATTTATTGCAAATGTCTGCAACAAGGTGCAACACCTGTGGTGAAACTCATTACATTCTTGTCATGTATGAAGTACAGTAACATTGGAACAATTAAAGCTAAATTTTTTACTTGTTTTTCATTTCAAAGTGGATCTATGCTCTGTTACTTTGATAAATAAAATGGAAGCAATATAATGACAAAGAAAATGGATAGATTATAGTATTACTAAGGAAACAATCTCAATTTACTGCTAAACAGGAAACTTTATGCTTTATTCACTTACCAAACAGAATGATTCTCAACTCAAGAATCTGTCATTTTTTTCACAAATTCATCACAAATTTTCTAAATAAAATTTTACTGAATAGATCAAATCAAATAGCAAGTGACAAAAAGTAAGAGACTACTCACTGGAGCCTTTGTTCAGTAATGAATTAAAGCTCATAATTATCAAACAGGAGGCAATTAACTTATTTTCCATTATCTCAGTTATTGTTTGATAAAACTAGTTTTCTTTGAAAACTTTTTATTTTTTGAAATCAAATCTTTTTTTAAGATGATGAGATTTTTTGCAGGTAAGATTCCTGTAGCTTCTTGATTACCAAAGCTCTGTGATTTCTAGTTCACAGCCTTTCTTTTTTACATCTGAACTCAATCTGTGAATGGGATTTTTTGCCTTTCCCTATATTCCACCTCTATGATTGACTTTACCTGCAGTATATGTAAATGCACTTATTTGCTTGGGTAAGAGAATATCCTTGTTTAAGTAATATATGATACATATAATATAAGCAATTGCAACCTTCCAACAGTCTTCAGAAGAATATGCTTTGCTGAAAATACCATAATTCTATATATTAATTACTTACAATTTTTCAATATTTCTATATTAGAGAAAGAATTTAATGCATGAAAAACACAATTATGTCATCTGAATTTCAAAAATATATCACAATTGCCAGGTTTTACCCAAGTTTTCATTAAAAGATGTAGAGTGAACTTGATCAGATATAATTATTTTGCTTTTCATAAAAGAGTGTTCTCAAAACTACATGAAAGATCCTCTGAGTCTGCCTAACTTTCTGCAGTGGATAACAGGAAGTGTACAAAGATCATACAGAGATGGTAAATGCGATCCACGAAAAAAAAAAGATACTTCAGTGCCCTGACAAAATGTATTCTGCAGACTGCTGTATGTGAAACTTCACAGTTTTCTTTCACAGATGTTGGTGTGAATGTTTTCTTCAGGTCTGATCCATGTCTGTTGGCACCTCCGGTCCCACTATTTCTTAAAGGGTCACTTTGAGTTTCTGGTTCAGAGAAAAGTAAAAAATTCAAAATGAAAATCAGTCAAAATCACTGTGTTTCTTTTGGTTGCATGGCAAAACTATGAAGCTTGCCTGATGTTTTTCTGAACCACAGATCATCTCACTTTATTTCAGATCTGGAAGTAACTATATGCTAAGAAGCAATGGGACTCAGTAAATCCCTAAGTATATAAACCCAAATTGCATATCAGACTGCAAACTGATCTAAGACTATGTTTCCAAAAGTTCACATTTCTGTATGTTTGCAGTGGCACTTTAAAGGCCATGTCCTTCAAAAATAACCCTGTAAGAATAACACAGATTCAGAAAATATGTAATAAACATTCGTCAAGGAGATTTTTGTAATGAAAGGCCTGCAAAGAAAAAGTTAGCATCTGATGAATATGGTGTCAGTTGTATACACATTACCAGGAGAAAAGGAGATGCTAGAATGCCACTGATCTTAGAGCTATTCTGTTCTTTCCAATAACATGGAACAAACTGTTTCAGCTTCCTAAGTAATTTTCTGCTGAACTCTAAAGCCCAGTATGATTTAGACAGACACTGAGATACAGAAAACAAAGGAAAGTGACATACTTACTTACTCCTCATCAATGAACACTTTACTTGGTCTGATAAATGTTAATTTTTAATAAATATATTACAATCCATGGTTTACTAACAAGAATCCATAAATAATAATACAATATGTATTATTGTACTAATAACCTGAAACACTTTGGAGCCATTAGGTCTGATTTTAGGTAGCTGTTTGATCACGTAATTTGAGATTTTCAGATAGGAAATTAATCTTTTATTCATAGCATTCCTTCCCTGTCATGTTTATGTTGTGCTAATTTTTTCTGCAGTTTTAGCTAGCCTCAGTTGATAAGTATTTAGCTTAAAGAAGTTATTATTCTTATATGATGGATAATTTTGTATCCAAGTTAGAAAATTATGGTCTGGATGAGCAGACAGCTGAACAGATAAAACACAGCTTGGAGGACCCATCTTGGAGGATAATGGTTAATAAGTCTTTTTCTACCTAGTGGTCACCAAAAACTGGAGGGATCTGTCTTTATCAACAATGTGGAAAAGGTAACAATTTGTATTCATCGTTTCCAGATGACACCAAATTGGCAGGCAAGGGGCAAAGAGAAGGAGGGGAACCAGTTAATGTTCTCTATGGCAAGGCTGCCGTGTAGGGGAACCTAGAGGGGCTGAAAGAATGGGCTGCCAGTAAGTAAACTCATGAAATTCACACAGAACGATACTAAAGCCTGCTGTTGGGTAAGCAGAATTCCACTTGCAATGTCACATGCTGGGCCTGACTGGCTGGGCAGCAGCTCTGTTGGAAGGACCTGGCGTGCTCTGGCATCAAGGGCCAGAAGGGTCCTGGGCTGTCGCTAGGAACCCTGCCAGGAGGTTAAGAGGAGTGATTACCCACTTGCCTCATAGAACCTTAGGCTGCATCTGTGCCCAGTTTTTGAGCACCCCATCCAATAGTGATATTGATAGACTGGGTAAATGCAGTAGGAGATTTTCAGGAGAGGCTGAGAAAGATGGGGTTGTTTAGCTGGAAAAGAGAAAGCTTTGAGGGCTCCCTACAGAAACCTGACAGCATCTGTGGAAGGGCCATCCAAAAGACAGAACCAGGCTCCTTCACAGTGGTGGCAAGAGGATGTGAGAAATTTGCATAAATTGAAACTAGGAAATGTATCCAGCTGGACAGAAGGAAAAAAACATTTTCCTCAAGAGAACGAGCAAGGAGCTAACCATACTGCTCAAAGAGGTTCTTCAGTCTCCATCCTTGGGGGATGTTTGAGAGCCAGCTGGATCAAGTACTGAGCAACCTTGCATTATCTCAGACTTGGTCCTGCTTTATGGTAGAGGTTGGAAAAAAAAGATGTCCTGAATTCTCTTCCAAACTCAGCTCCCTTTCAACTGAATTATTCTATTATTCCATTATTGCTAAGGATTTTTTAGTGAAATATTATTCATGCTGAACTTAGCTGGATGTCTTCCTTTGATTTCACTGGGGCTAAATGCTGGCATGGTTTTATTTTATGATTTTATATGAAGCATTTGTGTGAAAGCAAAACACAACTNCCCCCCCCCCCTCCCCTTCCCATTCATTTCTACAGAAATACATGATTTGACAAAAGTAGACCCTTTGGATCAATGTAACAAAAATGAAAAAAAATTGCACACAGAAAAGGCAAATTTTATTAGGATTAGTCACATAACTCAACTGGAGTTGGAAAGGTCTCTAAAATATCTTGGTTTTTTTGTAACAATAAAGTGCCTTCACTGTATGACAACACACAAAACATACTTTCAAGTTTATGAAGTAAAATTACTTCTGTGGGGTTAGGAAAAAAACTGTTAATAAATGTTATGTGCCTACAGATTATGGTCAGTTTTTTCTTGGCTTTATTTTTTACTTGATTTTTTTCCTCAGTGAAAGTAGATTCCCCACAATGGTGTGTCTAAATATATGTGTTTTATAGCTTATTTGATAAAACCTGAAGATTTGTTATGGTTTAGTAATCTGACCTCCTGCAAATCATAGGCATGTTTACAGTAACAGATGATAATATGTAATACAAAGTTGAATTAGAAAATTGATGTTATTCCTTTTATGAATACAGATTTGCCAGATGTACAACCATTTCTTCACATGCTTAATACCTGACATTGCTGGGATGATAAATTTTATGTAGTTAGCAGCCTCCTTTTGAAAGTCTTGTTGTAATGGGCAACATCTTCAATCTACTTTGCTCAGCAAGCAGATAATCTAGGATTTAAGGTTGCTAGGATAGGCAGGGCTGAAGTATCAACAAGGCATCTTCTACAAATGACTACTAGACATTAAATAGCCCACAATCAACTGGTGAAGACCACATTAGGTTTGAATATCAACCACAGTACTACATATAGGGTGATAAGAATTAATTTTATTCCAATCACACAAAAGTTCATGACAGATACTGTATATAACAGACTCAAAGCTATCTAGGTGTAAATAGCATTAAAAAAAAAAGGTGAAAAATAACTTCCTCATCAAGCGGGATGAACTTGTCAGAGCAGCTGTCACCAGATTCCTGAGTTTTGTGCTTTTCCTGAGATCATGTTTTCATAGCCATGGCTCCTGGCATTCTGTGATTTTGCTTTGGTTGGTGGAATGTGCTGGTAAAGAATTGTACACTGCAGGCTTCACAAGGAGCTTTCAGATAACAGCCCTTAGGACTGAAGTGAAGGTGAGCAGAGAGCAGCTTCAATGACAAGGCAGCAGAGACACGATGGCTCAGGTCAGTGGATTCAAGAGACAGGTTCAATATAGTAGGCTATTGTGGAAAAAAAGGAAAACTATGAAATATAAAGGATGTAGGTACATATCACATATTAAAATCCAAACATGTTGTTTGCTATTAAAATATTTTTTTAAAAAAACAACCTGACATTATGATACTGGTTTTATAAATATGGGAAGGAAATACAAAACTTGTAGAGTCAATAGAGTAAAGAAATATTTGCAAAGCTGGGACTGAAATTGAAATGTATATCAAGATCTTTCTAATGTTCCGGTCATGCCTGCCTTCCCATTGTTACTTTTGGTCTTAATTTCAGATATAGACACTCACTTCAGCATGCAATTTATTTTCAGTTTTGCATCTCTGTATTTATGAGATATAACCTATTGATTTTGAAGAAACACACATTCTCTAGATGTGTGTGTTTCTTTAAAATCAATAGGTTTGAAGATACATGATCACCTTGGAGTTTTTAAAAAATGAATATATTTTCTTTCAGAATAAAATATATTCAAGATGGTGTTTTGAGAAGCTTCTTAAATTCATTTTTTTACAAAAAAAAATCTATATAACTGCATTTAGTAAAACAGTAATATTCCAGTACTTCTAGTCACTTAAGTAATTTGATTTCCTCAAAGTTGTATTCACTCAACTATTCATAAATAAAATCAGTGGTTATGCTTCCAAAATTTTGTTTCACTCTTACAAATAGACTACATCCTGAGTTTCAAACATTAGCCTATTGTTGGCATTAAAAGTTATCCCATATTAAACGGATTAAATTATTTGATAAGCAGATTTCTCTAATCATTCTTAAAACTAGAATGCTGGGCCTATCACAGGATGCCAAATATTTCAATGTATACCAATATATTGGGGTACCTCAAATATCTGAAATTCAGGAGCTGGATATGATTTTATTATGCTGTTATCTTTAATAAAAAATATTAACCAGGAAAATATATTCCATATAGCAAGGTAGCACACTTGAGTCCAGTAGCTCACTAAAAGAGTTCTCAAGACTGGCTGTGGCTTCATTCTGAGCACTAACTTGTGAAAGAAATCCCTTTTATCACCAAAAGTTATAAGTATATCAGATACAAAGGATCAGCTTTATTTATTCCCTGTTTGTGGCCTGATAAACTAAACATTTATTTTACAAAATTGAACCAATTATGGACAATATATCATTATATTCTTAGTAATCTGTGGGTTTTTTTATTAGAAGTACTGTTTGTCAATGAGTTAAAATATATCACGGTGTATCATAATATATCATATTATTTATTCTTGATTTTTATAAACTCAGGTTAATTTAACCTTTGTAACTTGTTCAATGAGAAAAACCAGTGATCTGTATCACCATACACAATTAATGGTTGAGCAGCCTATAATAAATGAAAATGCCATCACAGCCTAGCAATTAGTGCATGGATCATCTTCAAAAACTTACACACTTTTCTGTCTGCAGCGTTTAACTTTGCTCTGTGACTAAAATTGTATTCAAAGTGAATGGCAATATTCAATTACTGTGGTAGCGTATTATGGGAAATTGTCACAATTGTGATTAATAGCTCTTATGGAAAACAATTAATTTGGTGTCCTGTTGCTAGGTCAAGTATAAAAGCTAATTTCCTGGAGGAAAGAAAGATGTTTATCAGCATATCTTCTTTGATGTTTTAATCTGAAACACCAAGTGCTTCTTTCACTGTAAAAAAGTTTTTTTGCATATATTAAAGAAAAATTTATGAGATAAGAAGGAAGTAGTAGCAAAACTTTCATTGAAAATATGTGTGAGGAGTACAGGAAAGACAAGTGCAAGAAAAAGTACAGTTCTCTCAAATGTTATCAGAGGAAAATTTTCCTACATGCATAGCAATTGATGCTAGTCAAAAATTATTGAACTGCACAATATTAGTGAAATAGAACAGTTGAACACAGAAAGAGTGACATTTCCCCTTCCTCTAAAATACAAGCCAAAATAAAGCTCTTTCCTCTGCCAGCAAGCACTAAAAGGAACAGCATTTTTTTTTATGAGTCCAAGAAAAAGGAAGAAGAGCATTCATTCTCTTCCACCATTCTACACTTTAGTATATTTCTTGATATATATTTAGTATTTAGTATGTTTCTTTAGTGCATTTCTTTACTCTGATTTCTATTCCTTCTTGAAGAGACGGTTGAGGGTTTTTTGCTTTATTTTTACCCCTTGATCAAGCCACTGATCTGTTACCATTTTCATGAGTGGGCATATAGTATCTCTAAGTTACAAAACTCTGTGTTTTTTGAGACTTCTATTAGTGTAATACATTACCCATTTTGTTTTCTTTAATGTTTATAAATAATTTATTCAAAAAATACAAATATGCAGGATGACATATTTACATGATGAATATATTCATGAATATTTATACCACATAATTCCAGATGCCTAAGTTATACGCCTGAGTTAGGAGAAAAGTTTCCAAACAAGCCCATTTTAATCATTTGAATAAAGCAGGAACTTAATATGAGCATTCTCAATAATGACTCTCTCCCTCGTTCTCCCTCATTGTTGTACACCTAAGTACTCCTCAATAAATTAGCTTACTACACAAATTATATCATTGAAGTTATCAGTCTTGATCATTCACATCCTTTTTACCTTTTTTCTTTAATTAATATTACTTTTATCACAAGCCAACTTCCAGCACCTAAACTGGGCCTCATGAAGGGTGTGCAGTGATAGGATAAGGAGTAATGGCTTTTAGCTGAAAGGGAGCAGGTTTAGATTAGCTGTAATGAGGAAATTTCTTACTATGAGGGCGGTGAGACTCTGGAACATGTTGCCCAGAGAAGTTGTGGATGCCTAGTCCCTAGAAGTATTGAAGGCCAGGTTGGATGGGGCTTCGAGCAAACTGGTCTAGTGGAAGGTGTCCCTGCCTATGGCAGTGGGGTAGGAACTAGAGGATCTTTAAAGTCATTTACAACCCAAATGATTCTGTGATTTCATGAATTTTACAGCCAAAAAGTTTTCTGTGGGCAATGCAGAATCCTCGTTATCTGAAGGGTAAAACATTATTATAATGAAATATATTTTGAAATACATGACTGACAATAGCTTTAAGCTAGTGGAAGAAAAGAAAAGAGAAAATAATTTTCAAATGATTAAAGGTTAAAATAGTATTAGCCCTACTTCAAATTATAAGAAACTGAATGGTAGGGAAAATGAGTCTCACTACCTGGATGACATCCCACAGCTATGATATAACAATTGTGTTGTGATCTGAGTTGTTTGTTTGGGATGTTAAGACTTAAAGGTCTCCTTTCTCCTCAGGATTTTTGAAACTACAGAATCTATATTTAGATTATTTTCTCTTATATCCACATCCTGTTATAACTTACCTTTGCATTCCTTAATTTATTGTGACATCTCTTGTTTTAAAATTCTGACGCCAAACTTGGCCTGGCTGTACATTTGTGAATTTCAGGATCTTGGAGGTCAGACAAAAAGTATTCATAAATGGAACTGGAAAAACAAAGTGATTTTTTTCCATGACATTTTGCATAACCAAAACAAAAATTTAAATGGCCCATATTTATTAGTGTCTGGAAATAATATCTCTAAGTAAAGAGATGCAGCACTTTGACAATCACACTTTCATGACTGAATTTGACATATTCAAGTTCAACAAGTGCAATAAAGCAGGGGTTTTTCTAATATCACCTGATTTTATTTTCACATACACTTACACATTGGAAAATTTTTGCTTATTCTTAAAAAGCATATAGAACGCAACTGTGCAGGATCTGGATGCCTATGGTGTCAGAATGTAGCTCTAGAATGAAGTTTAAAATTTTATTTCATATTCAAATAGATTTTTCTGTCACTATTTTACCTGTTAGAATAGTCACATTATTACATTACCATCCGAGACAATAGAAAATGTTACTTTGCAACTTTGCCTGCCCATCTTGAAGTTCATTTAGCCCCTTTTACATATCCCATATTTAATATAATAAATA
>WBNO01001464.1:0-32069 GCA_013400575.1 Peucedramus taeniatus
ATAATAATAATAATAATTGTTATTATTATTTTTAAAAGAGTTCTGCATAGTCCTTTGCTGAAGGAAATTTAAGTAATCACGAATGCTTCAGTTAATTGGGAGATTCCCAGTTATAAAGGCTTCAGCAGGCCAGAGCAGTGAAAGAAATTTGGCCCATAAGGAAAATGAGATGTAAAAAAAAAAAATTGCTACAATTGCTGAAATTACATTTTTGGACTAGTCAGTTCTATGTACATAAAACACGTTGCTCCTAGTAACAGAAAAGCAAACATCCTCCAGAGACTGCAAGTGCAATTTGGGTGGGATTTTTTAAAACCACTTAAGGTACTCTGCAAACCAATTCCCACTGACTTCCAGGTGTGTTGAATTTCCACACTCATGTCCCACCCTCCCTTCTCAGACTGCAATTTGCCATCCCAAAGAGCAGAGTCTTCAGCACAACACTAAAACTAGTTTTAAAGGAGGAATTCAATACTAGAAACTTTAGGCAGCTTGTATATCTTGGAAATGTCAATAAGGCAAGATTCATCAGCTGAATATCTCCACCAACAAAAAGAACACAGTGGCAGATTCCATGAGCTCAAACTGGTGTTGTTTCACACAAAATTTTGGCTCATTTTTCAGTAAAGTGATTTTCAACCTGATTTGTAACGCTGCTAGGTAACCACAGAGATGCAAATATTCAGTTCTTAACACCCCCAAGAAATTTTGCTTATCAAATGGCAAGATGAAATTGTACTCAAAATTAAGGGGTTTCTGCACAGATTGCATAAATGGCATTTCAGCAACACTCTGAGCACCATTACTTCTGACATTTGTGGCATGGACATATTATACTTTCTGTATATATGGCAAAAAAGCTGCTCAGCCAAAAAAAAGTTTCATGACAAATTTTAGTGGGCAAACAAACAGGCAAAGGAAGCCAGGATGACAAATATACACTGAAAACCAACTTCTCAAGGCAAAAGTCAATGTTTGGAAGCCACGGGAGCAGATAAAATAATGTGCAAGCTAAAGATACACCTGACATTGAAATTCTGGAAGAAAAGCCTCTGAAAATGAGACAGTGTTTTAAAATTGAACATAAATTGCAGGAAAATTGTTCAACCTTATTTCCTCATATTTTTTAGGAGGAAGTCCATAAAATTATCAGCTGGAGTCTGCAGCCACCAGGCTGTGCTGAGAGGAGGAAAGGCTTGGGCATCCTTCACAAAAAGGATGTTCCCTGATAGAATTCAATGTTAGAGCTAAAAGTAAGTAAGCAGTGGAATCTCTCTGGCTTTCACAGGAATTTTTACTTTCACATAGATTGAAATAATCCTGTATTTTAGAACTTTTCTGGATGACCATCTTCCCAGAAGAAGAAAATATTTGACACAAGCAGGAATGGTATAATGAGAACTTCAGGGGATCTCACCTGCCACGTTTTCTTGATGTGAAAAAAGAAAAATTAAATCAACAGCAATTAAACACAAACAACCAAACAAAAAAACCCACCTTGCCATAATGTTTTCCTTACATGTTAAATTGATGAAACTAAAACTCTTAATCTATGACATTACATATTTTGTATTTTTAGCAGTATTTTTTCCAATTCCCACTTCAAACTATTTTTCAAAACACTTCAAACCGTTTTTCAGCTGGTTTAATTAATTTTTCATTTCCCTGTGATTCTACTAAGGAAGACAGACAGAATAGAGAGGCATGGAAAAAAAAGTATAAGTTACTTATTTCTTTCTTCCTGCCTGAAGCCACAGAAAATTTCAGTGATCTGCTGATAAAAAACCCCACCATACACCACTTTTAAAAGAAAAACACATGTTTTGTGTGTGATGTGCCTGCTTTAGTCTTTCTTCTGAATGCTATTTCAAAATTGTAAAACACTGGCTTTTCCCCTTCCCCAGAAGGGAAAAATTTTGAAATTCTATTGCTGCCTGCCCCAGGAGTGTGAGCTGGGGGGGTCAGAGAGTGGAATTTGACAGAATTTGGTCAAAGGAGGGTAAGGATGCTTGGGCAAGCCTCTCCTGGAGCTGCTCAGGGCTTACCAAGGGTTTCAGACATCAGAGGAAGGGCTGCTGGTAGAAAATTGTTGTTTTAACAATTGGTTGATGCTATCAAGGCGAGGAAACAGGTTGTTCCCTCCTGGTAACATCACGCTTGGCAGCCTCTGGAGCACTGACCAAGATCTGAACACACACCTGTGCCAGCCCAGCAGCTCGTGGCCCTCCAAAAAACCTCCTCCTCACAGCCCCTCTGAGGTTTTGCTGTAGGTTTTGCTGTAGTTTTGGTTTTTATTATGAAAAAAAACCATGAAAACAAGCGAAAGCACTGGGAGTGGAAGGGGCTCTGAAGCTGTGGAAACAGATCAGGGCAGGATGAGGGCAGGGTTTGTGCTGTGCCTCATCCAAATATTCAAATACCTCAAGTCAAGCTCAGTCTGAACAGTTGTTTCCAAAACACAGGAGTCAGGATGGAGCTGCTCCTAGCAGACTTTTTTCTGTGAGACATTTGGTGTTTGTTTTTTAAAGTTTCTGCTTTCCAAGAAATAATGGAAACAAAGAATTTTATTTTTTTTTTTTAATTGCAAGTTTACTATAGCCATTTATAAGTGGTCTTGAGCAACAACCATTTTCCAGTTTTATTAAGGCCAAGGAAATGGCTTACATTTAAAAGCAGGAATTCTGATGGCAAGACCTGGATCTCTCCTGTTCTTGCTTTATGTGTGCTGGGGCTTGAGTCTCCATGAATTGCTCTGAGATCAGGGAATAACTTTTGATTTTTGAATTTATGTAAAAAGCAAGAAATTACTTGCTGATATCACAAAAAAATCTGGACTAAGGAGTCACCTGTGTCAGTCCTTCACAAAACCCCTTCCCCAGAGAGAAGTTTAAAGGATTTAAAAATGTGGGATGAGGGGCAGAAGGAAAAATCACATTTGGGAAATATTTCTGTGCCTCTCACTGCGGACCCAAACTGATCTCTTGTTCCAGTTCCTTTTCTAGAAATAACTTCTATGAGACATAAAAAATAGATCTGAAAGGCAATTGGGGTGCCAGATCAGGCTCCTTTAAATGGTCCTGCATCCCCAGAAAAAGTTCCCAAGACACAAAATCATTTATATGGTAAAACTTTGGCACAGGAGCATGAAACACAGCAAGGAAAAAAAAAAACCAACAGAAAAACGAAAACAACAAAAACAAACAAACAAACCCAAAAAACCCCAAAAAGAACCCCCCAAAAAAACCCAAGAAACTCCAAAAAACCAAAAGAAAACCCCTGTAAGATTTTTTGGTCACTAAAACAAGGCTAATAATAATATTAATAATAATAATAATAAGTATCCACTGTATAGGAACTGCAAGGATAACATCCACTTTCCATTAAAGCAGTTAAACATGAACAAAAATACACAAACTTGAATATCTATCATTCCTGACAAAGTTTTTAAGAAACCTAATTTGTTTTGTCCACATTAATGTGGGAAGACAAATGGGGAGGAGATTAGTTACCATCTGATTTTTCTCCCTGGTCACGTCAGGAAAATAAAAGTGAACATACTGCACATAGAACTAGAAACATTGCAAGCAAATAAATCATATTGTAAAAGAAATATTAATATATGTATGACATTTAGGTGATTCACAATCTGCTCAAAAAATATTTCATCAGATAATCTGTACTGTCACTATTCAACACAGTTCTTACTGCAAAAAACAAAAAATTAAGAGAAGTATTTGGAATTGGACAATAAAATTCACTCTAAACCAAAATTTTAAGAACTACTTCTCATTGTGCTATGGAACACAGTAATAAAGACAGCAATTTGTTCAGCATTACATAACAAATTGTGGTTTAGAAAATGTTTGTGGAAACAAAGTATTTTGAAACCAACTTGTCCCATATCTTACCAAAACCGCATTGAGCTATAAAGGAGATTTCTCTCTCCAGAAGTGTCACTTTAATCATTGTAAAGCAGATTTATTAAAGCATCTGCTTTCTTCCCATTGAAATACAAAAGAGCACTGAAGAAAACTCCAGAGGAGAGAGTTTGAGCTCATCTGAGATTCTGGAATTGCAGGACAAAGCCATCACCAAACCCCTCATTGGCATCAGCAGAGCTGGGACTTCTCCCTGATCTGAGTTTGTGGCTTGGGCAATGAGTGAGAAGTTGATAAATTGATGTTTCACCCACTGCAACCCACATTTCCAGTCTTCCTACAGCTCTGCCAAACTGCTGTGCTCATGTGATGCATTACAGAGCACCAACAGCTTTAAAAAAAACATTATGGTGCTGTGTTAATTAGTAATGAGTTGCTCTCCTTTGGCATGGCCTTCAAGTGTGTTAATATTCCTGGGAAAAAAAAACACAGGGAAATAATGTCTGTCTCCTGTAATTTATCATCATGTGATGTTCAGAAGGTAAGGCTGCAAGTCTCCCATGGTCACAGGACCAGACAAAAGATTTTGGGGGAAAGGAGATTGAGGCAGCTTCCCTTCCAGAGCACATTTATGATTAAATTATCAAAAACCATGTGTCTCCCCAGCAGAGGCTGGAATTGGTGGATACCTCAATTAACATCACAGGTCAGGTGTGAGGGAAATCAGACTTTTCTCTGAATGAGTTGAGGTTGTGTGATACAGCCCTGGCAGCTGCCTGGCTCCAAAAGATGTGATGTTCTCAAGGGAAAGGGTCTCTAAATCAGTGAGAAAGGGAGAAATGGAGAATTCTTTGGCTCTGAATTCACACAGCACTTCACTGCCATGACTCTTTCCTCCATGAAAGCAAACACTAGCCCAGAAAGCAAAAAGAGTGGAGAGATCCTGACCTCCTATTGCTTCTATCTGCTTTCAAATGCTCTGCTTTCAGTCTCAGTTGTACCAACACCAACCTGAAGTGTTATCAGCCCAGGCTGGTACTGTTCTCAGCCTAACCAGCCAGCCATGAATGTCTGACTATTTGTTCCTTGCTGATATTCCATTCTATTAGTATAATACAGGCCAACTTCTCTAATATTTACCTTGTTATCACCTATGTACATCTCTTGACTTCTTTGTTTGCCTTCCTCCCAGCAAATTTGTACAGTGTTCCCGTGGCTCCCAGCCCTTCCCCTGCTGAAGGCACGCCGTGCTCCAGGAGCCAGGAGCACCAGGATCTCCACCTGTCCCAGAGGAACCCCACAAATCTCACCCTGGGCCCCTCACCCTCCCCTCTTCCCCACAGCCCTGAGATTTCCCTCGTGATTTTTATACCCCAAACATCTTGGAACCACAGAGGTCTCACTCCTCATCACGATTTTTTTTTTTTTTTTTTGTTTAAAGGGTATCCCAAATGGGTTGGGTGGCACAAACAGCAGTGAAGCACCACGGGAATGGGGAGATAAATCTGCTGTGTCCCAACTGTGCTATCTACCAGGAACATTCCCTATTGTGCACCACCCCACACCCTGCCTCTCTCTCAAAAGTGGCTAGCTGGGGTTTTTTTTTTAGAGCCCATGAGTGTGTTTACATTACATTTATATTAGTTACCAAGGGCCTGGGACCCAGTAAAGTAATGAGATAACCAGGTTATCTGGTGGAGGGTTGTTAAACAAAATGTATGGCTATGAGGAGGACGTAACTGGTTCATGATTCATCGTGGCAGTTTTTCCTTTTTTTCCAAGGGTTTTGGGATTCTAGTCCTCAGGAATCACAAAATTTCCCGGCCAGCTGCAGCATGTCAACACCCTGATTCTGACATATTTCAGGGTAAGCTTCAGGTGGAGGTGGAAGGGGAGAAGTGTGGATTTACAATAGCTGCAGACAAAACCCAAAGTAACTAATTCTCAGCTATATGCCATTTTTAACACTGTGTAAAATTAAGGAATTAAAACTAATGCTAGTTCAGCACATTTGTGTCGTAAAGTGTGGCTGGATCAGCTGCATTCATTCGAAATACTGAATCATCTAATTGCAAGCTGAGAAAGGAAGTATTAAAAAAAAGGCCCTAAATTCAAACAGTCTTTGAGATCATTGAAATACACACTGGAGATGGATGATCCAATTGAGGAAAACTTAAAATAAAAGTCTTTTCAGCTTGAAGATTAGCTGATGATCTGAAAAAAAACTTTATTAAGGCTCTAAAACATACTTCAAAATTAGCATTCATTTTCATCTGGGAGGTTCTGTCTATACATTCTTGGAACATGGCCATTTGCTGGCAGAAGGGTTGGCAGAAGAAAAGCAACTCTTGTGACACAAACTGTTTTGCTGCATCAGGGAAATCAGACAACAAAGCTGAGTGCATGATTTTTTCTGCTAGTTAGAACTGACTTGTCACGTGCTCAGTGCTCATCAATTGCTAACAGAACCCCAGGCACTTCTGAGAGGAAAATGCTTGCTTTCCATAAAGAAGGATGGATCTTTCTGTCAACTGTTATTTTCTTCTTTGATGGTCTGGTTCCACTGCTCCCACTGAGGAGGCAGCTTATTTTGGTAAAGCACAATCCTGGGATGATCTCCATGTGTCACTGGTCAGGAAAAAACTCATGAGCATGCACCTCAGTGCTGGTTTTAAAGAACCCCTTCCCAAATCAAAGCCCCCAGGAATGAGGGAGCAGGGAGGTGTTGAGAACTTCTGCAAACCCAACTGGCTGGGCACGGGCTCAGCAGAGCCCCAAAGCACACATGGCAGCTCCAAGCAGTGGATTTTTATTCCCTGAAAGGCTCAAGCAGGGTGGAATTGCAGAAAAAAGGATGGACTTGATCCTACATTAATGGTCAGGAATATAAATAAGTGGATTGATGAATTGTAGGCATGGTCAGGTGCCCAAGTGGTGGCTGGTGGGGTGAAGGATTGCTGTAATTTTGCCATTTTTATCTGGCACAGAAACACCACAAAGAATCCTGAAGCTGGGCCACTTTTTATTTCAACAGAGTGTTCAGACTCCAGATTAAAACAAATGCACAAGGTGAAGGAGTCACATCCACAGGAGACTCAGCTCTGTCCCATGGGCAATATTCACAACTGCCTCTATTTTATCCTCCCACAGCAATTCAACCCATTTCTCTTCAAATTCAGCCAACACAGAGAAAGTCCCTCTGCACCAAAGCAAAAGCAATTTTTGGTGGCCTGTGGCTGGGCAAAAGTGAGGCTCTTCTGCTTCACATTTTCTATGTAATGCAGTTTTGTGGGAGCCAGGTGCTTTCTAAAGGGAAAACAAACAAACAAACAAACAAACAAACCTAAACAATTAAAAAGAAACTGGTCTTTCTTTTGGTGTTCAGTTCATAAGGAAAGACAGCACACCTTGAAAAGGAATTAACAGTAATTAGCAACTAAAAAAACCAAAAAATTCTAGCTCCCAGTTAATTTCTTTATAAGGAAAACATTTAGAGACACAGGCAGCTGTGAATTTGCAGATGCACTCAATATATATGGTGAACAGGAGTCTTGAAATATGCACTGGTTATGGATTCATAAAGCCATTTTTATATATATTTTTATTAGTATTGTCATAGCGCCTTTCATGTCTACAAGAAACCATCAGATTTGGTGTTGCTTAAGGTCTCTGTGATGTTCTGTTAAATTCCCATGCAAATAAATCTATTTTGCTGATGTTTGTAAAGTTGTGTTTTAGACCAGAGATCTCAGAGCTCTGTCTTCAATAAAAAGGGGTAGAAGTGGAACTACTAATTTAGTTTCTTTAAAAGGCATGTATTTTCATGCACATTAAATCCATCTGTTTCTGAAATGTACGTCTTTCTTCAGTGTGTAATTTGATAAAACCCAAAAGAAAGCCTTGGAGCTCCAAACTTGAAGCAGAAAGGGAGAGAAAGTGAACACCATCAAAAGCGTAACATGGCCAGGAACTTTACCAAAGAATAAAACATTTTTTAAAAAGCCACTGTATTTTCAGAATGCAAAACCACTGGCAAACCACTCAGGTGATCTTGTCACAAATCCTCCATGCATTTTTAAACTTCTAGGAAAAGGAGAAAATTGTCCCATAGGTCTGTAGCCTGAACTGTTGCTGCAGTCCAAAGGAGGGATGGGTCTATAGTAATTAAATATTCAGCTCTGCTTCAAGTCTTCAGTGTTTCTGTGATATGCTGAGGCTACTTGTAATATTTTTAGATTAATCTTTATTTCAAGGGAGCTTTTATTTCAACACACATCAAAAAAACACAGTTTTAAAAAAGCTTTTAGATCTCAATGGCAGCTTTATACAATCAGGGGCATCACCAGTGTGGCTACACTTAGCTCCCTATATCACTTCCATGCTTCTGAGTGATATGCCTTTTAACAAGTTTGTGTAGAACAGTGAAAACACTTGATCCTGATTAATTTGGGTTGGTTTTTTTTTTTTTTTATTTTCTATTTTCTTGAGAGAGAGAGAACTTCAAACACCCCTACCCCAAAACTCTTTCAGAGAGCACAGAAATCATTAACTATAACCACACTGAGGGTAGGCAGGGCTGTGTTACAGATCTACTGTTGCCATAAATTATTCCACAGATGCAAACAAATGAAACCCCAAATGGTGATTTCCAATTAAAATACAGAAGGATTGATCTGACTTCACAGACATCTCTTTTGCTGTTTTCAACAGGAAGTGGAAGATCTGTACACAAACTAGAAAAATCTTCAAAGCGCACCGAGCAGGAGCCTATAATTCACAATTTACATTACTTGGAAGATGTGCTGTGGTTTCATAATGTTTCTATATATACAGAGCCACAATTAGGGCTAAATATAAGAGCTACAACATGATTTTTATAGCACACTTTTTCTTCATAGCTGGGTTAAAACCAAAATCAAGGAACTGTCCTGTACTTGCTTCACACACGTAGGAAAATAATGCAAATAATACCCCTCAAGTTTCCTTCAAGTGGCTTATTTTGTCCACTTCTGTGCAAAAAAATACATGCTGGGAGATGCTTAGATGCATCTGGAGACATGTAAGGTAGGAGATCAGTGTCAGCCCTAAGCATTCTGCTCTTTGGTTCACTTTTGTTCCCCTTACTTGCTCTTTTTTCAGGGAAAGGCTCATCTTTCTGCAGAGTCTTTTGAAGCTTCTGCAGCTCTCTCAGAGTAGTCCCTGAGAAGGGATTCCTTCATTCCCACTGTGGATTCCTGAGATCCCTTTTGCTCACCTCTGAGCACTCACAGGTTTGGTACATTGGCAGGAAAATCTTCCTGCAGGGAAATAAATAAACAAACAGTGGATGAGATTGGATCTTGATGGGCATGGATTTGCTTTGGCATGAAACCCTCCTAACAGTGTTGAAACCTTTTAAACATAAAGGAAACTGAAAAAGTTAATTCCTACATGTGCCTCACAGGAAGGACCTAAAGTTGAAATTCTGTCCCCATAATTTTATTTATCAGTGGGGATGGGAACACTGGAAGGGACACTTTGCTTAAAGAGTCATATCAGAATAATAAATACCAATTGGATAAATACCAATTTTTAAAAAGTGGACTTCACAGATACAGGAGCACTTTGCCCCCTAAATTATGGGTAACTATCCTGACCCATTTTTTTTACCCCAGCACTGTTTTATTAACACCTTGAAGGGGCTGTCAGGTTTAACATCAGCAACATTTTGGATAAGGACAGGTCCTTGCTGTAAATAAGATTCAGGTAACTTGGGTTATGTTAATCACAGGTGTTGTTTGCAAGGAAAACACAGCAGTGAAAAGTTCTCTGAAAGTTCTCTCTCTGAGAGTTCTTTAATGGCATGAATTTTGTTCTGTCTTTTAAATGTAAAAGGGTGGCATTGCTCTGGGGGTTTGCCTTCAGCCATTTCAAAACATTTCTCAGCAGATTTGCCACACAAACTGCCCCAGGCTACAGCCTGGACAGAATAAGGGACTGCCCCAACACCTTTATTATCTTCAGAGCACACTGGGTACCTCAGACAGGTCTGCAAAGTACCAAGTGTTGGATTTCCAAGCAAGGCTCACAGATGAAGTAAGAAAGATCACACACATCTCTAGCAAAGGCAAAGGTTGTAAAATGGGAAAACAACCCATTCTGTAATTCTCTTATTGTCTATAGGGTGACTACAAAAATGAAAATCTCATTTTACACTGCATGGGTCCATTTCAATTTAAATTTGTTTTTGTCTCACCATTCTCTTATGTCAATAGACTGATCTCTGGAATAAGAGTAAAAGAGATTATTTAAAGCTATTTTCCTCATGAAAACATGTCAGTTTCTATCCTTCTTTTGCAATTCAGAAGAAAAGATGTTTGAATGTAAAAAGCAAGGAAAAGACATTGTACAGCAAGGTGATGTCTAAATGGAAATTTCCTCCTTTCTTCTCCCCTTTCTGAGTGAGACAGGCACAACCCACCAAAATCACAACTACCAACATAATTATGTCCCAGAATTTCCTATGGCAAACTCATTTGGAAGATCCAATTCCAAATGCCTTTCTTAGGCTGAGATGGTTGTACTGCAAAATCTTAATAGGAAAAAGTCGCTGAAAGGAAAATAATCCAGCAATTTCCAGGCAGGGATATTTGAAGTCATGTGAAATTAATGGTGCCCATATATGCACTGTAAAACATATGTGACACCCTCAAGAATTGTGGAAGATTCTTTTAAAATTGTTGCAGATAATTCCTTGTAAAATGCACATTTATTAAACGTGCACTCACAGCTTGCCTATAACAAAAAGTCAGTTATTTAACCCACTCAGAGAGAAAAATATCTCAAAGAATGGCATTTCAAAAAATGCTGCTATTGAAAATATTTAAGGAGGAATGTCACAATGCTCTAGGGAACACCTTAGAGGTGTTCCTAGAGAGGATCAGACCACCAATAAGGACATGACATGGAAAAACAGCTCCTGTCTGTGGGAATGTCACAAGTGGCACTTGGAGCTTGCTGTCTCTCATTCTTTCATGAAGAACAATGCCTTTATGATGACTCTTTTCCCCTCACCATCTCCCACTAGTCCTTATGATCAAGCAGAGCTTCCCCCTATTTTGTCCACCTGGCAGAGAGATTTCTGACAAATGATGAGTCAGAGAGTAAAAGCTTCATTCTTCCTCCAGGAAGGAAGGAAGGAAGACTTGTGCCTGTCTTTGCAAGATCTCAGGTGCAAAGACCATTTTGATGGGCCCTTCTGGAGTATCCTGAACACTTTGATCTTCCCTTCAGCCTCCCACAGCCAGCATAACTCTGATTACATTGCCCTAACTATCTTGAAACAAATCACTTATGCTTCTACTTTCATTCTCAGCAGAGAGGAAAAAAAAAAAGGAAGGAAAAAAAAAGGCTTGACAAGGTTTCTGTTTCATTCAGACTCTAATCAGAGTTGGCTCTAGTTTTTAAAATATGTAAATACAGGCAGAGATTTGCTTGCACTTCATATCTTTTCCTACCTCTGACAGAACAAACTTTTTTCCAAGTGCACAAAATAATTCGAACCCTATGGTCTTTTTTCTCTCTTTGCCAGACACATAAACCCATACAGTTCCTTCAAGGAAAAAAAAAAAAAAGAAGGGCAAAAAAAAAATTAAAATAATCACTCTAGCACAGATAAAAACTAAATCAGGCCATGAGTCCTCCATCCACTGAGCATTTCTGATCATTTGGGGTTGCTGCTTTAAACCATAATTTTCTCTGCGCACACAAATTGATGGCAAAGTTTTTTCCACATCACTCTCACGATGTGAAAGCACACGGATGTTTTTTCTTAAACCTGCCAGCAAATCTGAGTGCCAGGAAGTTACGACTCCAATGCTCCCTCCACACATATAAAATCTCCTCCTTGGCAAACACATCTTAGGAGGACAGGCAGATTCAAACACAGAACAGCCATTGCTGCAAGGAGGGATGGTTCCCAGGGAAAATCTTCTTTTCACAATGCCACAAGCGTCCTCTGTGAGCAAGTGGGATCACAGATTGGACATGTGGGGAACCTCATAGAAGAGAAAAAAGCTTTACATCATAGAAAACATCACCCTTGGGACTGAAATGTGGATATGGGAAGCCTTTTCCAGGGAAGGATTTACAGCGCTGTATTTATGAGAAAGTGTTATGTTGCTTTGAAGGCATTCTGCCTTAAAAAACAACTGGGGCAAGTTCACATTCAGCAGCTTTACTTACCCCTCCAGCTCTGTAACAACAAAACCTCATGAATGAGCCATTTCATGCAGGTTTTTTTGGTACTCACTTCGTCAGGAGCAGAGCATCCAGGCATGTCTGTGTGCACACACACCCATGGATCCCTCCTGGCAGCACCTGGGGATTTCATCTTCCCTCTAAGTGCTGTCCTTGCAGAGGGAAGTGCCACATTTCCAAGGCAGGGACTGGTTTTAATCCATGTTTCCACAGGCCCTAATGGATTACAGATTTTCATTGTCAGATAACTTTGTGATTACATAATTCAATAATGCCCAAGACTTTGATCATAAAGAAGAGACAACTTACTTGAAAAGCAAATGGCAGCTGGCAGAAAATTATAAAGGTTATAAAGGAGGTTGGAGAGATGCTGGTGCTGAAACACAGTTTTCTTCCCATCATGAGCCCCATATCCATCAAATGCTGATAGAAATAATTGCTCACAGAGATAATCCAAGGTTATTAGAACTGAAGAGTGTGTTTGTACTGGCTCTAGAGGAACACTGGGAAGACAACAAGGCTGAGGATCATGCTGTGTTCAGATCTCATAGTGAGGAGGGCCTTGGGGAGGTGTCAGAAAGAGAGAGGGGGGTCCAGTGTCCTGCACATCCTTCATGAAATCAAAGGAGGAAAAGATTGCCACAGTGAATCAGCTCAGCTCTCAGCACCTCCTGCCATACACAGGCAGCTCTAGGGCAAAAGGAAGGAAAAATCAGACCCGAAAAAAAAAAAATCCTTATTTTCCTTGTGACACAATTAAACACAAAACACTTTCTCTGGTTCTGTGGTTCCATGTGTTCTCTCACCACCACCCCTCCCCCAGGAAAAAAAAAAAAATCTGATTAAGAGATGGCAGGGGCTTCAGACTAAGCCAAGTCAAGAAAAGATGATAAGGTCTCTGATTTAAACCTTGAATTGTTCACAGGAAACATTAAAAGCAAGGAGAAGGAAGAAGAGGGAAAAAAGAAGAAAAAGAAAAATGACCAACAGAAACAAAGGAGGTCTGAGGGAACCTCAAACATTGTAGGTCACCCTCACGTACTTTTTATTTAAGGAATCTGCAAAATAAGTACTATGTATCTATTAATAGCTCTCTAAATCAAAACCGAGGATCTGACTAATTTTTATATTTTATTTATAGGTGATGATCTGCATGGATTTCACAGCACACACTTCTTGTAAAAGCAGGGTTCCGAGACCTGATCACTTCTTTTGGATTTATCAGGGGACAGTGTGACACTTCCAATCCCTTTAAAGCTTCTACCTGCAATTAATTACTCATTTAAAGACATTCAAGAGTGCTTCCTGATCTGGCATAAAAGTTTTTTCCTATCTTCACCTCTCAACAAAACCTTTTATATTATCTTTTGTTAAGTTTCATTTTGCTCATGTTGTACAAGAATGCAGCTGCCAAGTAGTCACTAAGAGGTTTGGACTTTGGCCTTTCACAGTGGAAGGAGAAAATAAAAAGCTGCATTTCATTGTAAAGAATGAAACAACAGGGGAAGGAGGAGAAGAGAAAGAATTCATAATGTAAAATTACATCAGTGATTACTGGAACCTCCTATTTCTTGAAAAGGATTAACTGTGCAGAAGTTGGGTCCTAGAAACAGGTCTCCCTGCAAAATATTGACAAGATGAGAAAAGCTCTCTGAACATAACATTTATTTTTCCTTATCCAGCACAAAAACATGGTAGTTGTTGGTTTGACACTTCTAAATGACCAACAAACACAAGAAATACACCATCCTGACTTACCATAGTTCAGTTGCACCTGACAGTCCTAAGAGTTTCAAAGACTCCCTCCACCCAAGGCAGATTGTGTGAAAGTGGTGCAAAAGTGTCATTGCTTTCCAAATAGTTTGTTGATCAAAAAATACTTGGTGGAACCAGGGATTCCTGCAAGCCTTAGGGAGAAAATGTGGGGTTATGAAACCAGGGATTCCTGCAAGACTTGGAGAAAAAATGTGGGGCCATGGATTCCTGGAAGCTTTCGGGAGAAAATCTGAGGCCATGGGACGAGGAATTCCTGCAAGCCTTAGAGGAAAAAAGTGGACCCATTTAACCAAAGATTCCTGCAAGCCTTAGGGATAAAATGTGGGCCATTGGAACCAGGGATTCCTGCAAGCCATGGGGAGAAAATGTGGGGTCATGAGACCAGGGATTCCTTGAAGCCTTGGAGAAAAAAAAGTGGACCCATTTAACCAAGGATTTTTGCAAGCCTTAGGGATAAAATGTGGGTCCATTGAAACCAGAAATTCCTGGAAGCCTTAGAGAAAAAACATGGGCCCATGGGACAAGGGATTCCTTCAAGCTTTAGGGAAACAACCTCGGCCCATGGGATCAGGGATTCCTGGAAGCCTTGAAGAAATTAAAGTGGACCCATTTAACCAAGGATTTCTGCAAGCCTTAGAGATAAAATGTGGGCCCATGGGACCAGGGATTCCTGGAATCCTGAGGGAGAAGATGTAGGCCCATGGAAATGGCACACAACACGTAACCAAAAGGGGCTTTTGGTTTTTTCAGTGCTGCAGAAAACACACCCACACCAGTCCAACGAGTCAAGAATTCAGCCCTGGGCCTGTGGTGGTGGCCAGCAAGGATCTCCACAGCTGCCCCAGCCACAGGACATGGCAGGGGATGTCTGCTCATCCAGAGTCTCCCTTTTGGCACAGGGCTGAGCCTCTGCTGTGGGTGGTTTTGCATGTGCAAAGTCATGGCAGGGAGGAATGTGAGAGTGATTCAGCTTTCATTGTCGTGGTCTGGGCAGCAGGCCAGCCCTTCCTGATCAGGGCTGCACTTCACCAAGGCTGGTCCAGCCCACTGTGCTGCTTAAAC
Source organism: Peucedramus taeniatus (assembly GCA_013400575.1). Lineage (NCBI taxonomy): Eukaryota > Metazoa > Chordata > Aves > Passeriformes > Fringillidae > Peucedramus > Peucedramus taeniatus. The sequence continues at coordinate 14,955 of WBNO01001464.1, forward strand.
AGCAGTGCCAGGGCTGGTGGCACTGCTCCATCCTCCTGTCCATCAGCATCCTCAGGGCACACGATGCTTATGTGGAAGAGTTGGTGATAATTCAGCACGAATTATCAAAGCTGAAGGGATGAACTAAGAGCTATGTGCATTTCCAGTTGTGTTCTTCCTACTCAGGAAAGAATCAGCATGAAGTATTGAAGTATTAGATCAGGATTTTATTTAAAGTATTGATCAGGATTTCAAAAATTCCATAAATACCCTCTAGGTGAGGACTTCAGGAATTTTACTGGCCTTCATTTTCAGGGAGAACGCTTAATTTGGTGTATTTTTCTGTAACTCTCACCCCTGTTTCCTTCTGGACTGGAAAATGGAGGAAAATAGGGGAGCAGGGTGGGGGGAAAGGAATTAAAAGGTCAGAGACTTATTGTAGGTTTTCCTCAGACTTTTGTGTTTATATCAAAGCTTTTGTTTTAAAAATTTGGGGGAGAGAAAAGGCGTAAACCCCCTTCTTGGCAAAATAAAAAAATACTGAGAAAAATGCATTTTTTTTTTGGGAAAATGTTTTGGGATAGCAATTACTTTTGTATTAAACAAAAGTAATTTTATATTTTATATTTTTATGTTTGCATCTAAAAAAGACAGGACAATGTAGGAGTGAAGGAAATCTGGAGTGTATCAGCCCAGTGAAGACAGCTAAAGTGTAAAGGTATTTTTGGCAGATTAAGAATATGCAGAAATTAGGGGCCCAATAATTTTTGACTACCAGCATTTTAACTTTATGACTGTTTTGTCCAAACAGAAATGCTTTGGTACCTCTCTCCCTGCCTCCATTTCCATTATAAGGCCATTTCCAAAGTCAATTAAGCTATTTGGGTTGATTCTATTCTTTGATTTAGAGGATTTTTCCTCTAATGAAGAACAGGAGCTCTGGAAAATGATGCAGACCTGAGCCAAGGAGTAGGGAGGGATAAATAAATGTCTCCACCTCCTACAGTAGCAGCCTCAGTTTGAATGGATCCAGGCAATATCATTAAAAAGTGCAATGTTTCTGCCAGCTCCTGCAAAGACCAACAGTGACACAGAGCAGCAGCAGCTGGGCAATTCACCCTGCTCCCACCCTACAGAGCCAAACTCTGAGGAAAATGGGGGAATGGAAGAGAAGGGAAGCACTGAAATGCAGTCATAAACCAAGATATTCATGAAGCAAATCAGAACTTGACTCTATCACCATCACTTTACTGAAGGGGAGCCTTTCCTGCTTAGCCAGACCTGTTTGCTGAAGCACAGAAATGCACTTGGCTGAAATAAGGAGATTAAATTTGTAAACATCTAGATCTGGAAAAAGCAAGATTTTTAAAATTTTATTTTATTTGTTGTTGTTATTTGTTTATTTTTGATGGGGAGCATAGGGAAAGCAGAAAAAAACCCATAAGCAGGAGTTAGTGTTTTCCCTTCAAGCCTCCTCTTATTTGCCTGACCTTGTTCCTGTCCCATTCAGCATCACAGTCACATTTATCAGTTTATTCAGCTGTATCTAAATCCCTGTAAGAGAATAAAAAGAGTGAGGAAGTCAGTGTGATTAAAGAGAAAAATCAAGAATTCAAAAAGCTGAAATTTTTTCCAGGAAAAGAACGCAAAGGGAAAATTAGGTGTGGCACAAGAGGCAGAAATGCAGGCAGAAAAGAGGACAAATCATCAAAAGGTCTCAAGTGATTTATTATGTCCTCTTGCTGCATGATGAGGAGCAGAAAGCTCAGCAGAGTCAGTAGGTCTGACTGACAGCCAGGGTGTGGGAGGAGAGCTGAGCTCAGGGGAGAGTGTGGAGGGTAAACGAGTCCTGTGCACCACCATGGACTGCTGAAATCCAGGGGTTTTCCCCTCCAGAAAACTCTTTTTTTTCTGGGGAAGGAGGAAGGAGTGAAAGGGGCACTCAGCAGAGCATCTCTCCAAGACTGAAGCTGCTGTGAGAGAATTTACAGCACAGGCAGATGAAATTAACAGGCAGTGGGCATTCAGCAAGAAGTACAAAGGATGAACAGCTGAATTATGGCCAGCATATGTGTAACCTCTGACTTCAAACACTTTTGGTACTGGAGGACTGAAGGTTGATTATTTTTTTATTTAATTTTTTTTTAAGACTGTAGGAAACTACAGGCCTGTTAACAATACCAAAACAGAGAGATTACATTAAAGCACAGAACCAGAGGGCACCTGGATAAATAAAACCCAATTAAGAATATTGTTAACATGACTTCTGTAAAGAAAAGCCTCTTACAGGCCTTTGAAGAGATGAGCAAACATTTGCATAAGGGTCTTTCACACGATATCATCTGCTTGGATTTCTTACAGCACCTAACAAATCCCTTCACCTGAGGCCTCTAAGCAACCATGGCACAATTGGGATATTCTTGATATGGATATTTCATAAAAATGTATGGATATTTCATTAAAAGGAAGCAGAAGAGCTGGGATAATGGCCAGTTCCTGCAAAGGTCACCCTAGTACAGTGATCTGTGCTCTTCCACATATCCATAACTGACCTGGAAAACAGGAGGTGAGGAAGCTGGCAAAGTTTTCTGGGAGGTACAGAGCTCCCCAAGGCAGTGAGAAAAGCAGTGAAGAATCACAGTGAGGCCTGGGGGCAGCCACTGGTGGTTTTGTGAAAATGTCAGCTCAGTGCTTTGAGTGAGCCCAAGAAAAAACAAACCAAATGTTGAGAGCTGCTAGGAAAAAAATAAATGCAAAGCCAAACAGATGACCTGGCTGTGTTGCTGTGTAAATCTGTGGCATGCCCATACCTTACTGGTATATGCATTTTGTAGCTGTGTTTGGACTTTGTTGGCTGGGAAACTGCAATATTCTTCTGTACCTCTCTGAATAGCCCTGCTGGAAATGTTGGTGTACAAGAAATTTTCCATTAAAAAGGTAAATAACAACCCCTGAGTCCTGCTGTACACAGGACTTCTAAAATCAGAAGGGTTTCAATAATATTTGTTGACCCTTTTTGGCCAGAAACGTAAAGAAAACAAATGTAACCTTCTCCTTTCTTTTGTCTGTCTTCAAATGAAAAAAAAAAAAAAACAACAAAAAAAACTGTGAGAGAGGAGAGTAAAATAATAAAGATCTTATTAAGATCACTTAAGAAAACTTAAAATGCTTTAAATGGTTTTGTCTGATAGAAAAAAAAAATCTTTTGTCAGATGGTTCTTATATCAACAATGCTGTGCATTCTGAACATAACTGCAAACACTGTAGAATTAATCTTCTGGAGAGATGCTGGAAAACCAGAGAGAGAAACAAGCCAAGAAAAGCAACACAAAGTTGTCATCAGCTTTCAGGTTCCCAATCAGAACCTTGAGATACCATTGCAGTGTCATTGATGCAACTTCACAGCAACTGAAAAAAGCACCAGGAAGATGGATCATGCTGTGAAATATCTCCTAGGGACACACAGTGGGAATTTTTGTTGCTTTCACTGCATTTAAAAGAGGTTTGTGGAAGCACTGGAAAACATATGAGTCGTCCATCATCTCATGACCTAGTAGAGATGACCTCAGGAATGTTAAGATTTGGGAGCTGGCAGCCACATTTGATAACATTTTATAGCAAAAATGTCAGTGGTCAAGCATCTGTCTGGTTTTCTACTTACTGGAAAGGAAGGAAATCTGAAGGAAATCTGTAAGATAATATAAAAAAATAGCTTAGCAACTAATATTGGCTAAAAATTCAAAGAAGTCTTAATTTATCTAACGGCATGCCATTAAAAAGGTTGATAAGAAAGCAGTAAATTGACTTTTTAAGAGGATTGCACAGGTGAAAAAAGCTGCATCCTTCAACAGGAGAGCCTATTCTCCTCTAAACTCTGCACCCACCTCCTAGGAAGGTTTAAGCCTGGATGGCTGTCAAAGACTATGTGGGATCTTGTGCCACAAAATTATGGTTCTGTGGTTGGCTTAACTTTCTCTTTGCTTCTCAGCCTTTACAAACCTGATTCCAAATGGGATATAGGTACCTGGCTTTCAGGTTTCCTTACAGGCTTGTGCTTTAATGTAATTTAAACCTATTCCCAGGTGGACCAAGCACAAACTTTCTCAGTGCTTCCTCCCACACTGTCTTCACCTTTTAAAGGTCATCTGGATTTCTCCCTTTTTCTGCTCCCACAGCCTCAGCTGGCAAAATTTCTGGACTGTAAAGTTTGTGGCTGCCTTTGCATCCAAGGAATTTTGCAATCAGTGTGTGTGGAGGAAGCAATTTCATGCAATCTTATTACACAAAAACACAATGTCCAGGATGATCCTGTGATGATGATGATGATGATGGAGTTGCTGTTTCTTTCAAAAGCAGGATTTTTTTATCCCCTTAGCAAAACGCGAGAGAAAACAGTGCCTGACACCCCTCCACAGGCAAACCCAGGAATATAAACTTTTCAACAGCTTGTCTGCATAGTGAATTTCCAAAGGTCAAAGGCCATGAGCTCCAATCTCCCCCTTGCCTTTCTCCACACAGCAGGGAAATGCTCTCCCAACATTGTTCCAGAAGGCACAGCCCCTTCACGGCTCAGTTTCTTTAAAAAGAAAGATTTTTTAAAAAAAAATTTTAAAAAAGAAAAAAAAAAAGAAAAAGCATTTTGTAAAGGATGTTGTCTTTTTTCCGGAAGTGAAGTGACTAAAGCAAGAGGCATCTTGGGCATATTCACCACTCTCCCTGGGACACGTGAGGCTGCTGGAAACTCTGTGTCAGTTACCGCATCCGAAATGCCAAGTCATTTGTAAATGCCAGCATTCTCATCCCTGCTTTAACCATTTACTTGCCTCTCTTTTCTTTCCTTTTTTAGCCAAGCCACTCCCCAGCAGGGCTTTTCCTTGCCCTCTCCAAGCTGGCTGCCCTGGGTGCTTCTCCCTCTTCTACTGGCACCGAGCACAGGGAACCCCTCCAGCCCTTTGAGTGAGCCCAAGACCCTCTTGTTGGGGGCAACAAGAAGAGAAACAGACCAAAAAAACCCAAAAAAGAAACAGCCCAGGTCATGAGGACAATGCTCCTCACCACCCATCTCATCCAGCCTCAGCTGAATCCTCCCTCCAACCCCCTGGCTCCATCCCCACCTTTTGGAGGAGTTGGAGCCTCAGGGTTGATTTGAGTGGGTGGTGAGGGAGAGGCACTGTCCACTACAAGAATTTTCATCTGTCCCATCCATCCTGGGGCAGAGGGCAGTGCAGTGGAGCCACTGAGGCTGACCTGAGCTGGAGGAAGCAGCCCATGGCCTCTGTCCTGGCACCAGACCTGGTGCTCCAGACCAGCAGGCTCGCATTCACACCTTCCCTTCAGCACACACAGAACACAAAAGTGTTTTCCTGTGTTCATACTGAATGTGGAACTGCTTGGGGAAGCTGGAGGCACACAAAACCTCATGCTTTTCACCTGCTCTCCATGAAATAGGGTGACTTCTGTCTGACAGAGTAAACCAAGGGTTTCCTTCACACTTCTGTTTTAGGGAAAACAGTGCGAGGTGCAAGGGAGCTTCATCCCGAGGTCAGCACTGCCATCACAGATGTGCTCTGAGGCCAGAGGAGGATGATTGCAACACCAGTTATCTCCTTGGACACGTGCAGGAAATGCACTTTATCTCAGCAAGAGCTGGGCTCTGTCACGGGGACAGAGAAGCAGCACCAAGGAAACATCTCCACCTGGATCAGGTCCTGGGAGGCCCAGGAGCCTCGTGGGTGAGGCAAGACATGGTGTCCTTCCTCCCACATGGTTAAAGTACAATGCTGTGGCCTCTCCCTGGAGACAAATGAGGGGTCACCCCTGGAGGAGAGACATCCTGGCTATTTTTGGGAGGGTACCAGAGCTGAGGGAGAGATGCTGTAGCATCACTGGTTGCAAACATGGGATGCAGCAGTGTCACCACTCCTTGGAGAGGGAGGAGACTGATGAAAAGAAGACACAGATCTTCACCAAGGACTCGTAGTGGGAGTTGGTATCTGATGGAAATGAAAGGCTGTGGTTCTTGAAATGGGAATAAAACACCTCCCCCCCCCCCATTGCTGTGGGCAGCTGTTAAAAATAAGGGCTTGCAGCTCCTGTGCCTCATGGGATGAACTGGGTAAAGTGGCTCTTAGAGAAAACACACACTTTGAAATAATTCCTGACAAGAACAATTTATCTAGAGGATCACAAATTTATCCATGTGTACCAGGATGTGCCCTGAGAACTGAATCTGAAGCAAACAGCGGCTAAGAGATTAAATCTGCTTCCCAAAAACCCTTGCTATGCAAACCTTTCTCTTTCCTCTCTGCCTCTTAGGTGCCCTTCAAATTCACTTTAAAAGCCCTGGAAATTGGAGTGCCTGACCTAAAGGCAGGGGGAGAGGTTAGAGCTCTGACACTTCTGCTGCTGCTCTCCAGAGATGCTGCTGCTCCACCAGGCAAAAAACATTTCTGTGATGCTGCAGGCAAGAGCAGATGGAGGTAAGCCTCTTGTTTTGGAGAGGGGATTAGAGCAATGTTTCTATTTCTCATTTACTGCTGGAGCAGGGGTCCATCATCAAGGCTGGCCTTAGGATACCAGTGGGTATGAGACAGCCCCTTGTTTGGTTTCTAAACCAGTGCCTCAATGTCTACAGCAGCCTGGAAGGAGCACAAATAATCCCATCCTGGCTTGGAAGGGAGAGAAGTCTTGCATGCAACACTGAATGAACGTCCCAGAGAAGCAGTGACCAGTGATTCACTTTGAGTAATGCTGACTCACTTTCAAGGTACTTTCCATGTACACACGCACACGCTGGGAGAGTAAGCGAGAATAAATGCCTGATCTCAGGAAAGTTCAAACTAAATATTGTTGTAACCTTTTACTATACCCAGAGAGAAAAATCAGTCTCCTTTTTATGGAGAGAGACTGTTTGGCAGAGCAGCCAAAACCAGTTGTTTTTGTTTTCACAGGAGTTTCAAGTCCAGAGATAACTGCTAAAGACAAGTTTTTAGGGTGTGTGGGGACAGGCCACAAAATTGCAAGTGCTTAAAGCTCGGAGTACACGTAAACAAAGTCTTGCAAATGCTGCAGGGTCTCAGCAGGCACATCTGTCTTGGGCAGGGGGACAAAGCTAAGTGCAATGACAAAGGCTGGCAGCAGCATCTGCAAACCTTTGGGAACACTGGAGGTGCTTGAAAGACTGAATCCCCCAGGCTGGTTCTGCTCTAAACATCCCACAAAATACATCCTCAGTGAAAACTTCCCCCTCCATGAGGTGCAGGTACTGGGATGGAGGAGCATTAAACAATGCTCTGGTACTTCTGTTCCCCCACTGCTGTCCCAGGCAGTGCTCTGCTCAGCTCCTGTTGTTACTCATCCATACTGCAGCCTTGCCAATCATTTTTTACCTTTTTTCCCTTCAATCCTCTGAAATTTTACACACAGACACGCTGCTGTTGGGGTGCCCACCTCATGGTCACAGCAGTAACACCATTTTCTGTGCCACACACCATCTGCTGTCCCAACACAAAGCACTCCTTGGAAATGCCTTCTGGGCCTGGGAGACATCTTTGGCCAGCTCACCAGACTCATGGGCTCTCTGTGCTGCTGCTGAGCAGGTCTGAACCCCTGCTGCCTGTGCCATCACTGCCAGAGCCAGCAGGAAGTGATGGGATATTCCCTTTGGCTCCCTGGCAGGATCAGGCTGCAGGCAGAGCAAGTGCCACTTTGTGGAATACCCTCACAGATGCCTCCATGGTTTTTTTTGGGGCGTGGTGGGGGTTGGTGAGGTGGTGCTGCCTCTTCTTCCTGCGTTTCACTAATCCAAATTCAATTTGTTGTGGATTAAAAGGACTAAGAAAGCTGAAGCAATGCCTCAGGGCTCCCCAGTATGGGCACTGAGCTGTGCCAAGCTGGTCTCAGGAAAGTGCTGGGAGGCTGATGAGATGGGACAAGAGGCACCATTTATGGCTAGGAAGAAACCAGCAAGGTTTTAGGCAAGAGCCACGAGACTAAACATCCCTTAGAAGGCTGATTTAGAAGCAGATTTTCCCCACACTGGTTCCACTGGCCCTGCAGTGCCCTTCCTGCATCCACAGGCTATGGATGTACCTGGTCAGAGATAATGCACCTGCAGGGGAGCAGGGTAAATCCCAGCAGTCCTTCCCTGCCCAAGAGGCTGCAGAGGTGCCTGGAGCTAAGCACAGGTACTGCCTGCCAAGGGGGAGGACGTGGAACACCTGCTCCAAGTCAGGAGCCAGCAGGCTCTTCATTAATTTAATCAGATAGCAATAAATAATGCCAGTTATAATAATAAGAAAGGATGGTTCCAGACTATTAGCACCAAAACAGATCCAAACTGCTGATACACAAAAACTGCCCCACTCCCCTCCCTTTCCCTGATTTTGTTTTGAAACTTCTTCGCTGCCACGTGTTATTAAACAGCTTTCCACCTCCAGCTCTGCACAGCATCCAAAATCTGATTGTTAGCATTTTTTTCCTCCCTTTTTCTAAAGAAAACTCAGTGACAGCGCCCTGCCATCACACCAGAGAAACTGAGGCACGAGAATCATGGAGGACTGCAGGGGCCATGCTGACCTCACCTGTGTCCCCACAGAGTGGCCCAGGCTGGCTGTCACCCCCTCAGGATGGTTCAAGGCAGGCAGTGACCAAACTGTGGATGAGGATGGATCACCAGGCTTTTTGTTTGCCCTCTCTCAGACCAGCAGGGCTCTGCCCAAAGCTCTGCCCACCAGCCAGCTGCTGCCAGAGAAACAAAAGGTGTCCACAGCCCCCAGCTGCCTGTCCACCAGCAGGGACAGGGGGAGATTGGTGTGTTTGGGGCAGCAGAGGTTTGAACATGCTTTGTGGAGTTGCAGTTTGTGGAACATCATTCGTGGGGTTGACCACAGTCTGTGGAGCACTTTGAGTGGGGCTGCAGTGTCCAGAAGCCACTCTGCTCCCTCCAGCTCAACCTGGAGGGAGTCAAAAACCTCCCGCCCACATTCTGCACCCCAAACCCAGCTGGACATCCTCAGGCTGGTGAGGTCTCCCCACTGTGCAGAACTAACCCTGATCCTGCCTGCAGCCTGGGGGGACACGATGGCAAGCTGGGATGGCTGGGTCTGGCTCCAAAGCACTGCTGGTGCTGGATGAGCAGGGAATTTCTCACCCCAAGCAGGAGCAGCAGGCTTGGCACTCCAGTGGGAGGCTTTCTAAGGCAAGGATCTTGTCAAGGATTTTGCAGAGGTCCTTCTTTGGAAAGAATGTGCTGAAGAACTCCCTGCAGATGATTTGGCTCAGAAGGCACCTTCTGTGCTGGATTGTGCTTCTCAGCCCATTCCCTCTGTGCTTTTGGCCTTTTCTGCAAAGAAAAACAGCAATTCAACCAGTCACCCTCCTGAGAAGTGACGATTTTGAGGAGAGGATGAGAGGGAAGGTGCTCATGGTTTCCTCTGACACTGTGGCAGGACTGAGCAGCCCCACGCATCCAGGATCCCTGCAGGATGGTGCTGATCCAGTTTTAGAGCTACCTGCAGCTACAGAGGAAGGGAAACTCATATATGCATAAACTTTGCAGGCACCATCAGCAGTACGAGGCAAAACAGCTTTGAAAACATTTACTCATGTTTCCAGCCACTCCCAATACTGGAAACATCACCAGTGATAAATAATATCTTTTAATCAACCTTGATTTTTTCTCATTCTTCAGTATAAATCTAGCCAAACTGTTATCATGTTACAGACGTCTGTGTACTTTTGACATCAATTTCTCCTCCCTTTATTTGGGTTTTTTTTTTTTTCATTTGGTGTTTTGCCTCCTTTGAAAGACTTGAGGAAGAGCACTGACACTTCCCAAGAAATTCATGGTTAAAGACTTCCACGCAGACATCTTGTTGCAGGGCACAGGGCTACACCAGTATCATGCCTTGTCAACACCTGTCCTGCTCAGAATTTAAGCTTCCAATTGTCTTGTTCCTGGGTGACTGCTCCCTCTCAGTATCAGCAGAGGGGTGAGAAAGGCAAGTTCTCACTCAGCCACTGAGCTGAGCACTAAAAGAGACCATATTTAATACACAGCCTTCTCCCCCACTCCACTGCAAGAGTGGCCACATCACTTAGAAATCCCTTGGACCCCCACCCTACGTGGAAATGCTCTCTGATTTTCTAATTATGTTTGTACACACAAACAAACAAACTGGAAACAATAAGGTCCTTTTCAGTACAGTCAGACTTTTGTTTAGAAAAATCTCTGAAACTGCTCCTCTGGTTTTAGATCTTGAGTACCTCATGTGTGTCTCCTACACAGCAACCTCCTCTATGCAGGGTTTTAGGCAATTCTTTCAACATTTATCTCTGTCCAAACACCCAAGGATATTTAGGATACAAATTACTAATAATAATAATAATAATAATAATAGTTAATATTGGATAGGTTTTATATACCAGTTATCAGCAGGGTAGGGAAGGGAGAGCAAGGGAGGGAATCCTTTGACACATTCACGGTGAGTACCAGGGGAAGGATCCCTTAAATTTGATTTTGTATTAGAGGTGGCTGCAATTGTGAAACACTGATGAGATGGTCAGGGTTGATTTGGACACCTTGTCATTAGCAGATTTTACACTGACCCATCTTTTTCCTCCAAGAAAACACCACCCATTCAATGGACCAGCTTCACAACAGCAAAAAGAGAGAACCCACCTCTTCTCCCCCACCAAGACCCAAAGAACCTTCACAAAACCAACCCATTCAACTGGTGACCATCCATTCACCTCCTTGTGACCATCAGCTGTGGTCACCTGAAGTAACTCCAGCCTGAGGGCCATGCCCAAACTCCCTCACAGGATGATTTCCACCACAGCACGGCTGCATCCCTGTAGTCCCTGCTGGTTTCCAGCATATTCACAGAGAGCAACTGGAATTTTGGCATCCTTTCCTGCAGGGCATATGTTTGGCAGGGACTGGCCTCCTTAAATGCTAGATTGAGATATGCTGAGCACAACTTTCCATGACTTCAGAGACAGCTGTTTCACTATAAGGCACAGAAATCAAATTTAAGCTTTCTAATTCCCCTACAAAGCCAAGATTGGAAGTAAAAAGGCAGGCTGGAAAGCATGGGAAGTGATTTCACTGTTTGTTGAATGAGTTGTCCAAGCCTTCAGCTCAAAGGGGAAGCACTGAGGATGAAAAGATAGCACAGCTCTATTTTACAGGTGAATCTCTGGTAATGTATAAATGACACAAGCTGTAGTCCTAACCCATGGTCCTCTGTGTTGAAGGATTTTCCTCCATCTGAAATCCCCTGATAACTGTGCTAAACAACATGACTGTGATGTGTGCATTGCCCCAGGCTAGCACTTGCCCAAAGATATGGAGGTGCCCAGGAACAGAATCTCCACATCTCTCTGAAAGTCTGTCTTGCTGCTCAGGGAAAGCTGAGAAAAGTGCCAGGTAACATTTCTGAGCAAAGACTCCTGAAGGAGTTTCAGAATAATGCCATGGCAAAGTTCCCCTTCAGTAGCCTAACCTGATAGAATCAAAGAGTGGCTTGGGTTGGAAGGAACTTTAAAACTCTTCCCTTTCCAACCCCCTGCTATGGGCAGGGGCACCTTCCACTGTCCCAAACTGCTCCAAGCCCTGAACAACCTGGCCTGGGACACTTCTAGGGATGGAGCAGCCCCAACTGCTCTGGACACCCTGTGCCAGGGCCTCCCCACCCTCACAGGGAAGATTTTTTTTCCTAATATATGAAGCAGGTAATCTAAACCTAGTCTCTTTCAGTTTGCAGCCATTCCCCCTTGTCCTGTCACTCCTGTAAAAGTCTTTCTCCTCTTTCTTGCAGGGTCACTTCAAGTACTGGAAGGCTGCAATCAGCTCACCCTGAAGTTTTTTTTTCCAGGCTGAACAATCCCAGCTCTCCCATCTTTTCCTGCCAGCAGAGCTGCTCCATCCCTCTGCTCATCCTGGAGCCTCCTCTGGGCTGGCTCCAGCAACTCCAGCTCCTTTCTGTGCTGGAAAATCCCAGATTTGAGGATTTCAGCTGTCTGACCAACATGTCAGAGACATGACACCACTTCAGCCAGGAACATCAGGAACCCCAGCACCACCAGGGAACTTCTCTGTGTCCTTCAGGGAAGTCAGAATCTCACTGTTAGCATTTTGCCTCATCCTTCTTTTCTCACCTCTCACGCTTCCTGCTCCCAAATGTTTGTTGATAATTCATTTTTAAGCCTTTAACTTGACTCTGGTGAAAGCAGTTTTGACTTAGAGAGATTTTTTCGTCTTATTTCCTCCCCCTGTCCCACTGAAGTGAAGGAGAGAGAAGCTGGGTAGGGGTCCAGCAGCCAGCCAAAGTGAGTAGTGGTATTTATAGGTTTTCTTGGGCTTTTTACCTAAGGAAATGAAAATATTAATTCAAAACGGGTAAAATTCTTTTTTTTTTTTTAATCTGTCTTTCATATGTTGGTAATGTTTTCCTCCTTTTGTGTACAAGCCTTTTCGTTCTGATTGACTGCACTCATATTCAGAGAAAATTATTATTTGATGAAAGATAAATGCAAATGTCATAAATGCTTTGGTGATAAGCATGCAGTTTTTCCTTTCTTCTTTTGTAGGCTGGCAAAATAGGAAAAGCCAGTGCAGATTTGGCACTTTTCCCAAAAGAGATACTTCTGGTTTTGTCAAGAATTCTCAGAATGCTTAGATCCAATCATTCATCCTTTTTTTTTTTCAAGAAATGCTTCTCAACTGCACACCAGCCATGAGCTGTGCCTGTGCTAAAGTAAGTAACAAAATATTACCCAGGTTTTGAATATGAAATATAAAATCCAATTCATTCTTGCAAGATCTACCCAGGCAAGGTTGACCAACCCCTTGAACATCAAGATGTGTGTTGCCACTTGAGCAATTGAGAACTTATACTAAAAAGTTAAACAGCCCTCCAAGTGCAAGTTAACTACATATTCTAATCTCGAGAAGTATTCCTGTTCAGATTGTATGAACTGAATGCTTCCAGGACTTCCAGTTCAAACAAAACCTCACTGGAATCTGAGGACTGAATGTGCCTCGGCCAATTCTTTTTCTTCGGTAAATAATAAGATTTACTATTTATTTTAACACAGCTCTGTGCCTACATAGAGGTTAAAGATGGCTGTAAAGCAGAATTTTGTTTCCTTAGTTTCCAGTTTTGGGGATTAGTTTCCAGTTTTTGGGATTTTTTCCAAAATATTCCCCCCCCCCTTTTTTTTTTTTTTATGAATTTTTAAATCTATTCAGCTAATTTGTAGCAGTTCTAATAATTTCAAACAGAATTTTCCTACCGTATTTTAAAGAAGCTGGCACAGTCCTGCAAAGCACTGTCTTTAATTGAATTGGTGTCATCCTACAGGGTATCCTGTAGGAAATTTTTTTGTCTCAGAGCATTACCAGGCTTCTCTTTCAGGGTTCAGTAATGCTCCTTCTTCATGCTGCAGCATGAAAATGCCTTTCCCTCACACTCAGTGGGTCAGACCTGATAAACCCTTTAACATATACCATTACCAGTAAGAAAAAATTCCAATTAATCCAGTAACGATAATCCCAAAAATCCACGCTTTTGCATGGAGGCACCCACCCAAAAAAAGCCTTTAGCCTAGCTACAAAAGAATTCCCCATTTTTGTGCTATTTCCATTGGTGCAGACACCAGTTTGGCTTTGGGGGGGGGTGCCTGCTTTAGGTGGGGTTGGAGTGGTCAGGGGGCTGAGGAGCAGAGGCAGAGCTGGCTAAAACTGGGGCTGTCAGAGCAGCAGTGCCAAGGGCAGATCTGAGCTGTGACCCAGCCTGTTGTCAATCACAGTGCTCCAAAAACAGGGATGTTGCAATTGGTGGGAGGGGGAGACGGGTGAAGAGCTTGGCAGGGCTTCAGCCTGCTCCTAGCCCTGGTAAGGACAAAGAGTTTCCACAGCACAGTGGTTTTCTGAAGTGTCAGGCTTGGGTTTCTTGTTTTAAAAAAGTCATCTCCTGACCTAAGTGTCCTCCTTGGGAATGCAGGTTCATCAGTAAGACGTGGCCTGAGCTGTGAGCTTCATGCTAAAAAAATCTGATGGCTTCCATCTGAAGTTTTGATCTTTCAGTTATGAAGATCTCTTTAATTAGATGCTATTCGTTTCATTAACTCTGCTTTCAGAATATAAGAGTTTAACAGCAGGGACTGATTATTCCTTTCAGTGCAGTGTAGATTTTTTTAAATTTTTTTTTTTTACGATCCAGTTGGGAAATACTTTTGGGAAACACTTGTTCAAAACAAAACAAGACAAAAAAAGGATTTTTCTAAGCCAAGAAATAATACTCCTAAAGAAATATTTTGGCTAGAGATGGTTATGTAGGGGTGGTACAAATGATGTACCTTTGTTGCTGGTCTGAATTCAGGAGGATGAAAAGTGCAACAAATTGAAATCACTTCACACCATGGGGTAATTAGGACGTGAACACAACAAGGGGCTATCTGAATATCACCTATTTTCCCCCATCTGTGCTTCCCTTCTCCATCAGCCAGACTCCAAGCCCCTTTGAACTGATGGCAAACTTTCCAGACCCTACAGGGTTTGCCCATTCAACAGGTTGAAATGAAAAGAGGCAGGGGCACAAGGGTGTAGACAGCAAACCCCCAAAACTATGCTGATAATTTGAGATATCATTCTTTATTAAAAAAAAAATCCAACCAAAATAAAACAAAAAACCAAAATAAATCAACCCAAAAACCTAGCACACACCTTTTTCTGAAAGGCCTGGTTATGAGAAGCTCTGGCATGACACTTCAAACCCTCCAAATAAATAAATATTAAGTGCCCAGAAATGCAGCACTATCCAATGCAGCTGCCAGGGCAGAGCTGTTTCCCACTGTTGGTGTTTTCCCCTTGTTCATCCAAGGTGACTTTGAAGAGCTGGGGGTGCATCCCCCACTCCCTCCAAGCCCTTACCAGCTCTTTATGGGGTTGGATCAGGAAGGGAAGCCCTTCAGCTGGGGGAATGCCAGGGGAAGGAGGGAGACTGAGCACAGCAGGGATGGGCTGCCCCACCTGGGAACAGACCTGGCAGTGGGCACCAACAGGAGCCTCCTGGGCAGCCCAGATTTCATCTGTTTTGTTCATTTGTTTTGCAAAGTGTGGCTCATCAGGTGGTCAGGAGAGCAGGGGACTGAGCAGCCACAGTGCCTGGCACAGATCTTCCAGCAATATCAGCATGTCAGCTTCATAGAAAGAATCCATGAGAAAGGATTCCTGCTCAAGGCTTTTAAAAAGCTTGTCTTCTTTTTAAAAAAAAGTCCTTCTAAAGGCAGCCTCCACCAGATTTCAGGTCTACAGCCAAAGGCTTACACAGCCCTAAATGTGCCCACAGGAGACAGGACCTTGCTGTCACCAAAGAGTGGCCTGGGCTCTGTGGATACAGGAATTTGCAATCATCTATTACAAATTCAAAATATCTATTGTTTCTATTATCTATAATTATCTATACTATCTATTATATCTTAATATTATGTCTTATAGACTATATTATCTAATATATTATTATATGTATTATATATTGAATCTATTCAAAATTATCTGTTATAATTTTGAAACCCCTGGCACTGGTGGGTGTTCTGCAGACTTCTTGATTTCCACTCCTTCTTCCACTGGATTTCAGTCAATGTAAGCTGTGACTCTATAACCTGGGCCAAATGCAAAAGCTGTCCAGCAGAGTTAAATTTTAATTCTTATTCTTTTGGGGTCTTCTGCTTTTTCAGTGTAAGTGTTTCATTATGTTATATGGTGCCTTGGCTCTAGAGTAGCTGTAAAAATAAAAGTGCTGTTACATGGGTTGTGGAAATATGGGTTCTGCTTTTCAGCAATGCTCCAGCTGATGAAGATTTTCTCTGCTAATCTGAGTGACTGATAGCACTGTGATAGTCAGGACCATGAGGAGGATAGGAGCACACTACACCACACAGTGAAAACCCAGCAGCTTTTGCCATTGGAACTCGTGGAGCCAAGATTCTGTCCTGTAAACCTCAGGAGTGCCTCCAGCTGTAAGAGCACCAGCAAGAAGGCTGGCAGTCCCTCAGATGCCATAAACCTGGGTGAAATGTGAATATTGCAATGAGTGAGGTTGTCAAATATCATGCACATCTTCGTTTCTTCTGCTGGAGAGTGTGCAGGAAAAAAAAAAATCAGGTTGCACTAAAGTGTCACAGATGAAGGAGCTCGATGTGGCCATGAAAACAGAGTTTATAGGAGCCCTGAGTGAGGTTACCCAGGTCAGGTCCCTGCTGGCTCTTCATTCACAGCCTTTATTTTATCCCTCACATCAAATGAAGACTCTACAGCACCGTGTGTTTTAGCTGCATGTTCTGCCATCAGTGGCTTAGATAGCAACCAAGTCCTGCCTGTCTCACACCAGGCACGTAAAGCTCAGGTTTTTCCACAGGATTTTCCCCTGTTCTTCACCTGTTGGGGAGAACAGACACAGCTGTGACATCCTCTGATGTCCTGATGAATCACAGACAGCAGGAAAGGGAGGAAACTTACCCTGCTAACTCTGCATGGGGTTTGTGTGCTATAAATATAGTGTGAGGGGTGTTCCTCCTCTGCAAACAGGAGAAAACTTTGGATAATCTCCCACTAAGTGAGCACAGATGGTCCCACACACAAAATCAGCTAAGACCCTCACAGAGAGTAAAAACTTGCGATTGAAACTGTGTTGAATGAAGATATGATGTAGGCCTAAGCTGGGCCCAAACTACAAACACAGACCCATCAGGCAGAGCTTTGTGTCACCCTTCCCACCCAGGCCAGTGGATCAGCACTTGGCACAGCCACCCAGCTGGATTTTATAGGGATACTTCATATTCCTGCCATGAAGTGCACGACCACGGAGTGTTTTTAACCCAGCTGCAGGAAGCCAAGCCATAAAGAAGCTGCCACAGCTGGGAGGACAAAATGACACAGCACCACTGTCCAGGAGCCATGGCCTGAGCCTAGGAGCCCCAAGGCTGGGTCTGCTGTGCCACTGGCTGGGTTGATCCTGTGTTCAGCTCCTCCAGCTTCCCAGCTGAGGGCCTGTCTTGGTTTGACAATTCAGGTGTCTGCTAAGGATGGCAGGAGCCTCACCTGAAATGGAAAATGTGAACCCCCCCCCC